>OU896714.1:49343645-49646366 GCA_918026855.4 Phaedon cochleariae | reverse complement strand
CCTGAAAAATTGCAAAAATCGCAAAAATGCCTGAAAATTGTGAAAATCGCAAAAATGCCTGAAAATTGCAAAAATCGCAAAAATGACTGAAAATTTCAAAAATCGCAAAAATGCCTGAAAATTGCAAAAATCGCAAAAATGCCTGAAAATTGCGAAAATCGCAAAAATGCCTGAAAATTGCAAGAATCGCAAAAATGCCTGAAAATTGCAGAAATCGCAAAAATGACTGAAAATTACAAAAATCGCAAAAATGCCTGAAAATTGCAAAAAATCGCAAAAATGCCTGAAAATTGTGAAAATCGCAAAAATGCCTGAAAATTGCAAAAAATCGCAAAAAATGCCTGAAAATTGCAAAAAAATCGCAAAATATGACTGAAAATTGCAAAAATCGCAAAAATGACTGAAAAATTGTAAAAGTCGCAAAATGACTGAAAATTGTAAAAATCGCAAAAATGCCTGAAAATTGCAAAAAATCGCAAAAATGACTGAAAATTTCAAAAATCGCAAAAATGCCTGAAAATTTCAAAAATCGCAAAAATGCCTGAAAATTGTGAAAATCGCAAAAATGCCTGAAAATTGCAAAAATCACAAAAATGCCTGAAAATTGCAAAAATCGCAAAAATGACTGAAAATTGCAAAAATCGCAAAAATGACTGAAAATTGCAAAAATCGCAAAAATGCCTGAAAATTGCAAAAATGACTGAAAATTGCAAAAATCGCAAAAATGACTGAAAATTGCAAAAATCGCAAAAATGCCTGAAAATTGCAAAAAATCGCAAAAAATGCCTGAAAATTGTGAAGATCGCAAAAATGCCTGAAAATTGCAAAAATCACAAAAATGCCTGAAAATTGCAAAAATCGCAAAAATGACTGAAAATTGCAAAAATCGCAAAAATGCCTGAAAATTGCAAAAATCGCAAAAATGACTGAAAATTGTAAAAATCGCAAAAATGCCTGAAAATTGCAAAAATCGCAAAATGCCTGAAAATTGCAAAAATCGCAAAAATGACTGAAAATTTCAAAAATCGCAAAAATGCCTGAAAATTGCAAAAATCGCAAAAAATGCCTGAAAATTGTGAAAATCGCAAAATGCCTGAAAATTGCAAAAATCGCAAAAATGCCTGAAAATTGCAAAAAATCGCAAAAAATGACTGAAAATTGCAAAAATCGCAAAAATGCCTGAAAATTGCAAAAATCGCAAAAATGCCTGAAAATTGTGAAAATCGCAAAAATGCCTGAAAATTGCAAAAATGCCTGAAAATTGCAAAAATCGCAAAAATGACTGAAAATTTCAAAAATCGCAAAAATGCCTGAAAATTGCAAAAATCGCAAAAATGCCTGAAAATTGTGAAAATCGCAAAAATGCCTGAAAATTGCAAAAATCGCAAAAATGCCTGAAAATTGCAAAAATCGCAAAAATGACTGAAAATTTCAAAAATCGCAAAAATGCCTGAAAATTGCAAAAATCGCAAAAATGCCTGAAAATTGTGAAAATCGCAAAAATGCCTGAAAATTGCAAAAAATCGCAAAAATGCCTGAAAATTGCAAAAATCGCAAAAATGCCTGAAAAATTGTGGAAAATCGCAAAAATGCCTGAAAATTGCAAAATCGCAAAAATGCCTGAAAATTGCAAAAATCGCAAAAATGACTGAAAATTGCAAAATCGCAAAAAATGCTTGAAAATTGCAGAAATCGCAAAAATGACTGAAAATTTCAAAAATCGCAAAAATGCCTGAAAATTGCAAAAATCGCAAAATTGACTGAAAATTGTAAAAATCGCAAAAATGCCTGAAAATTGCAAAAATCGCAAAAATGACTGAAAATTGTGAAAATCGCAAAAATGCCTGAAAATTGCAAAAATCACAAAAATGCCTGAAAATTGCAAAAATCGCAAAAATGACTGAAAATTGTGAAAATCGCAAAAATGCCTGAAAATTGCAAAAATCACAAAAATGCCTGAAAATTGCAAAAATGACTGAAAATTGTAAAAATCGCAAAAATGCCTGAAAATTGCAAAAATCGCAAAAATGCCTGAAAATTGCAAAAATCGCAAAAATGCCTGAAAATTGCAAAAATCGCAAAAATGCCTGAAAATTGTGAAAATCGCAAAAATGCCTGAAAATTGCAAAAATCACAGAAATGCCTGAAAATTGCAAAAATGCCTGAAAATTTCAAAAATCGCAAAAATGCCTGAAAATTGCAAAAATCGCAAAAATGCCTGAAAATTTCAAAAATCGCAAAAATGCCTGAAAATTGCAAAAATCGCAAAAATGCCTGAAAATTGTGAAAATCGCAAAAATGCCTGAAAATTGCAAAAATCGCAAAAATGCCTGAAAATTGCAAAAATCGCAAAAATGACTGAAAATTTCAAAAATCGCAAAAATGCCTGAAAATTGCAAAAATCGCAAAAATGCCTGAAAATTGTGAAAATCGCAAATGCTGAAAATTGCAAAAATCGCAAAAATGCCTGAAAATTGCAAAAATCGCAAAAATGACTGAAAATTGCAAAAATCGCAAAAAAGCTTGAAAATTGCAGAAATCGCAAAAATGACTGAAAATTTCAAAAATCGCAAAAATGCCTGAAAATTGCAAAAATCGCAAAATTGACTGAAAATTGTAAATATCGCAAAAATGCCTGAAAATTGCAAAAATCGCAAAAATGAACTGAAAATTTAAAATTTTTGCGATTTTTGCAATTTTCAGGCATTTTTGCAATTTTTGAAATTTTCAGTCATTTTTGCAATTTTCAGGCATTTTTGCGATTTTCACAATTTTCAGGCATTTTTGCGATTTTTGCAATTTTCAGGCATTTTTGCGATTTTTGCAATTTTCAGGCATTTTTGCGATTTTCACAATTTTCAGGCATTTTTGCGATTTTTGCAATTTTCAGGCATTTTTGCGATTTTTACAATTTTCAGTCATTTTTGCGATTTTTGCAATTTTCAGGCATTTTTGCGATTTTTACAATTTTCAGTCATTTTTGCGATTTTTGCAATTTTCAGGCATTTTTGCAATTTTTGAAATTTTCAGTCATTTTTGCAATTTTCAGGCATTTTTGTGATTTTTGCAATTTTCAGGCATTTTTGCGATTTTCACAATTTTCAGGCATTTTTGCGATTTTTGCAATTTTCAGGCATTTTTGCGATTTTTGCAATTTTCAGGCATTTTTGCGATTTTCACAATTTTCAGGCATTTTTGCGATTTTTGCAATTTTCAGGCATTTTTGCGATTTTTACAATTTTCAGTCATTTTTGCGATTTTTGCGATTTTTGCAATTTTCAGGCATTTTTGCGATTTTTACAATTTTTAGTCATTTTTGCGATTTTTGCAATTTTCAGGCATTTTTGCGATTTTAGAAATTTTCAGGCATTTTTGCGATTTTTACAATTTTCAGTCAATTTTGCGATTTTTGCAATTTTGCGACTTTGAAATTTTCAGTCATTTTTGCGATTTTTGCAATTTTCAGGCATTTTTGCGATTTTTGCAATTTTCAGTCATTTTTGCGATTTTTGCAATTTTCAGGCATTTTTGCGATTTTTGCAATTTTCAGGCATTTTTGCGATTTTCAGGCATTTTTGCGATTTTCACAATTTTCAGGCATTTTTGCGATTTTTGCAATTTTCAGGCATTTTTGCGATTTTTGAAATTTTCAGTCATTTTTGCGATTTTTGCAATTTTCAGGCATTTTTGCGATTTTTGAAATTTTCAGGCATTTTTGCGATTTTTACAATTTTCAGTCATTTTTTGCGATTTTTACAGTTTTCAGTCATTTTTGCGATTTTCGCAATTTTCAGGCATTTTTGCGATTTTTGCAATTTTCAGTCATTTTTGCAATTTTCAGGCATTTTTGCGATTTTTGCAATTTTCAGTCATTTTTGCGATTTTTGCAATTTTCAGGCATTTTTGCAATTTTCAGGCATTTTTGCGATTTTCACAATTTTCAGGCATTTTTGCGATTTTTGCAATTTTCAGGCATTTTTGCGATTTTTGAAATTTTCAGTCATTTTGCGATTTTTGCAATTTTCAGGCATTTTTGCGATTTTTTGAAATTTTCAGGCATTTTTGCGATTTTTACAATTTTCAGGCATTTTTGCGATTTTTACAATTTTCAGTCATTTTTGCGATTTTTGCAATTTTCAGGCATTTTTGTGAATTTTACAATTTTCAGGCATTTTTGCGATTTTCACAATTTTCAGGCATTTTTGCGATTTTTGCAATTTTCAGGAATTTTTGCAATTTTCAGGAATTTTTGCGATTTTTGAAATTTTTAGTCATTTTTGCAATTTTCAGGCATTTTTGTGATTTTTGCAATTTTCAGGCATTTTTGCGATTTTCACAATTTTCAGGCATTTTTGCGATTTTTGCAATTTTCAGGCATTTTTGCGATTTTTGAAATTTTCAGTCATTTTTGCGATTTTTCCAATTTTCAGGCATTTTTGCGATTTTTGCAATTTTCAGGCATTTTTGCGATTTTTACAATTTTCAGTCATTTTTGCAATTTTCAGGCATTTTTGTGATTTTTGCAATTTTCAGGCATTTTTTGCGATTTTTACAGTTTTCAGTCATTTTTGCGATTTTTGCAATTTCCAGGCATTTTTGCGATTTTTGCAATTTTCAGGAATTTTTTACAATTTTTGCAATTTTCAGGAATTTTTTGCGATTTTTGCAATTTTCAGGAATTTTTGCAAATTTTTGCAATTTCTGCAATTTTCAGGAATTTTTGCAATTTCTGCAATTTTCAGGGATTTTTTGCGATTTTTTGCAATTTTCAAAAATTCCTGAAAATTGCAAAAATTGCAAATATTCCTGAAAATTGCAAAAATTGTAGAAATTGCAAAATTTCCTGAAAATTGGAAAAATTCCTGAAAAATGCAAATATCGCAAAAATTCCTGAAAATTGCAGAAATTGCAAAAATTCCTGAAAATTTCAAAAATTGCAGAAATTGCAAAAATTCCTGAAAATTGTAAGAATTCCTGAAAATTGCAGATAGTAAAAATGCAAAAATTTCTGAAAATTAGAAAAATTTCTGAAAATTGCAAAAATCGCAATAATATTTTTATTCAGATCATTTGATGTTCCATCTTTAACATACTTATCATGTATTTTTAATCATGTATTCTTGTAATATAATTCATCTATTTCTGCACTTCAGTGATTGGGGTGAAGATTATCTTTATTTTCAAGCACTATGGCTATTGTAATTATGACTTGCCGTACATGTAATTTACATAACATGGTCAAATAAACCATTCTACTCTACTCTACTCTACTCTACTCATGGCGGTTGGAAAATTTTCAAATGAACACTGGGTATGTACCTATACTAGCATCCGGCCTAATATTATTATCATGCGAAATATCCATCATAATGTTGAGAACAAATTTCAATTTTATTACTCCATACTCATATGTACTGATGTATATTGCCTAAAACACAACTTGTAAGCTGTGCCTGTGGAACTTATTCGGAGAATTCAGACGACCGCAGAAGCCTCAAGGGGTAACGCTCAAGGCCGCTTTTACTATAAAATGTTGAAATATTTTACGCTAGAATGAGTTGGAGTGAGACACGAGACGACTTCCTTCGTTATCGGGCCCCGCCTTCCTTCGGACAGAATTTTTACTTCCCCCTTTACACCTTAGATTTAGTTTGACCTTTTTCAGAGGTAAACCCCTCCTTAAAGTTGAAAAATTTCGATTTTTCACACCCCATATCTTTTGTTATCATTCCCGCTAGACCCCAAGTGTGGGGTGATGAAATCAGCTCTTCAGAGAGAATCCGAAGATAGAATGATATACAGGGTGTTTCATTGAAAATATCAATGTTGTTGCTACTTTTCAATATAAAAGGCAACGTCGCAACGCTGAGAATATTTAAGGTTGATAGAACACAACTAATTATCCAAGGCACCAACTTTTTAGAATAATATTGAGTTGCATGCTCCAGAAACGTCTAATGTGCCATCCACCGTGAATCAAGGTAAACATTTCATCATTCAAAATATATCAACAACTATAAATTGGCAAACAAAGAGAGGACGAACAGGAAAATATTCAGACTGTATAGTACCATTCTGCCAGCGACACTTCATATAGTGCATGATTTCGAGTGACTTCGTGAATTGGAAGGATTCTGCGCCTGGTGTGTTTTTTTTTATGTTCTGGTTCCCACGAAAAGGGTTATCCTGTAATGTTCAGAGAACATCGTGAGAACCAAGGGAAATAAGGTAAGAATTGGCGTTCTTCTTAAATTTCTGGAGGCTGTATGCCTCGGGGAACACCTCCCTTGGCTGTGTTCCAAAGAATCGTTCATCCAACGAACAGCGAGGCTCTCAGATATTCTGCAGGTCTCCAAAGTGACCACGAAGGGGTGCGAAGCCTCAACACGACGTTTAATCACGCGGGGACTGCCAAGGGAGGAACAATTGAACAACAAATAAACCTATCTTCAGCCTATAATTTGGAAAAAATGCAACAATTGACATGTAGCGAAAGTCACGTCACCCTGGCCGTGTAGATATTTTTTCTCAACTCAACGCCTGCAACATATTCCAAAAATCATTATTATTTGAATTTGTTGCAAATATTATTCCAACTTTCTGAAAGACACTGTAGAAGTCGTACCTTTCAACTCATTACCCGATTTGATGTGTCAATATTATGATATACACAGTGAATTGTTTATATTAAAATATCTAATTCTGATTGTGAGATATTCTGCCATTAATTGTAAATTTTTTATGTGAGACCTAACAGAAAACAACTACTTTCCGGGTTAATACAAAAGAATATTGAAGTATTTCTGTCAAATATTGGAAATACCTAATATAGAAAATGAAAAAATGTACAATAACTATTGTTTAAATAAGTTGACTTGTGTAGATGCTTTTGATTCATGTCAAGTGTCGCCAAAGTGCAGCAGCAGCATTTCGTTTATTCTCGGAAATATTTGATGGAACGAAGAGAAGGACATGTGGGAAGACCTGTACCACCCGTAATGGTAAATATACCAGGATCGTCACGACAATGAAATATAACACAAGGAAAATAAAATATAATACAAACCTGAATCAGAATACCAGCCGGGGGAGAGATTGCAAAAGCTAGCCAGTTCTTTGGAATCCCTAGATGTTCCTAAACCAGAACTCCCGCTACTACCTCTTTGGTGTTTTTTTCGCCTGAAAAAGCTTCTTCTTGCAGTTGCAGTAGATCGTCCTATGAAAAACAGGAGTAAGACATATATTTTTGATAAAATCCATTAACATTTCCACAACAAAAATCTCAAACAGATGAGAATTATACATGTCGCATGATGAAGACAGCAAAAAAAAACAGAATTACTCAAGGGTGGTCGACTACAACACTGAACATTCTTGTTTTTCTTTTTGAACTCCAGTTATCTGTTCCACAATTTGGTGCTCTAAGTTTGAATGGTTTTCGATACGGAAATTTTCGGCAGTAATTATTTTCAGAAAAATCGACATATCTCAAAAACTGTGATAGATAAGCTGATATAAATTATTTGTCTAAACTCAGAAATTGAAGACCGATTGGATCGGTGTGAAAAAAACGTATATTCCTATTTGACATAGGAAAGTTATTGCCGACTTTTGGCACACCCTTTATATCTGAAGTAGGCCCGGGGAAAATATCGATATATCTATAACTATCGATAACTATCGATGTATAGATTTCTTCTCACTATATTGAAAAGAATGAATTTGCCCCTTGACACTTTCGTAATATCCAGACAATAGTTCTATTTTTGAAATTGATTTTTATTATTTTCAAAGGTTTGTTCAGGCATGAAAATATATTGCGTAGGTAGGTAGGTAGGTAGGTTGTTTTTATGTTGATTCAATTAGTTTGGTTGGAGATTTTATAACCTTTGGTTTGGATAGATAATAAGAATAATTTGAGTTAGGCGTGGCAAAATATCGATACATAATTTCACAAATATCAATATATCGATTAAACGATATACAGGGTGTTTCAGTTTTTTGTAGCAGGACTTTAACAGCTTGCAGAAGACATTTTTACAAGATGAAAATCTCAAACAAACATATATGCGTGGGACCTTCGTTTCCGATTTACAGGGTGTCAAAGTTTCAGATTTTTCTTATGTTTTTTTAATTTTCTCCTACAATTTTCGGAATAATTGATTGAAATTTGGTAAACCTAATACACTTCAAAAACTCAATATTCGAGGCTATTGAGCGTTTCTGAATACCTACAGGGTGATAGACTTTCAGAGGTCGTACCCAATTTAACCCTGTAGAACTTTTGTGCGTGCCGCCTCTGCTTCCAATGGGGCATAGATTCAGATTGTCTCTGCAATTTGGAAACTTTTTGCCCCCATGTATGTTTCTCGAAAACTGTATAGATTTCTAGATAAATAAAAGTGGAATCCGAACCACTTCTGAGGATACTAATAAAATTAGAACTGCCGTTCACGAGATCAAATTATCAAAACTCACAACACCTTAACCGTCAGAAGCGACAGTATAGCGATGTGTAGCGCCCAGTACCGTGTGTCATACAGTCCCTGATATCTAAAGTTTAACCAGTTTCAGGGTGTCCTAGAATTTTCTTCAATACAATTTCAGATTTTGCAACCCAGTTAAAGAAGTTTTTGGAAAATAAAAACATTTTTCCTATGTTTTTCCTTGTTTCAATTATAATGGTGTTCAAACAATTCAATCTTATTTTTCAACTGAATTTCATTTGGTATGGACGCTTTCGGCCATTTTATTTTTCAATAAAATGTTTGTGAAATGTCAAATACGTGTGTTTGAGAAATAACGGTTTTATGACAAGTGATTTATTGCATTTATCTCGAGATCCATACAGTTTTCGAAAAATTTACATTGGGTCAAAAAATTCCCAAATTGAAAAGAAAATCTGAATCTATGTCCTTTTGGGAGCAGAGACGGCACGCAAAAAAGTTCTACAGGGTTAAATTGGGTACGACCCCTGAAAGTCTATCACCCTGTAGGTATTCATAAACGCTCAATAGCCCCAAATATTGAGTTTCCGAAGTGTATTAGGTGTACCAAATTTCAATCAATTATTCCGGAAATTGTAGGAGGAAATTCAAAAAACCTAAAAAAAATCTGAAACTTTGACACCCTGTAAATCGGAAACGAAGCTTCCACGCATATATGTTTGCATGAGATTTCCATCTAAAAAAAATGTCTTCTTCAAGCTGTTAGAGTCCTGCTACAAAAAACTGAAACACACTGTATAATTTCAAAAATATCGATATATTAATATTTTTTTATCGATTAGTCTAAGATCCGAACCTTAATCGACCCTTCACCGAGCTGATAATAGAACGAAATATATTTTATCATGAATTTAGTATATTAGAAAACATATTAAAAATGGGTTTGGCTGAAGAAATCCTGGGCAGACTATTTTTAATTATTTTTCGAAAAATTATTTTTAATTAAATGTTGCAAACATCAGGATAATAAAAAAATTGTGTCCTGACTGAAAGTATAAAACGTATAGAATGTGCAGCCGTTGGGTTGTCTACTATTTACCTGGGCGAACTACTGGGTTGTCAGGTAAACACAGGTATATCGATGCCAGTTACTTTCACTGGATTGGATAATTTAAAAAAATTTATATCATCATAAGCGCTGTTTAATTGCGAACACGTTGATATAGGGTTGTCCTGCGAAAATTCCGGTCCTATCAGGGGTTTGCGAATTTTAAAGATTTTAATTTCAACGCGCGTGGAAGTGTGTGACAGAGAGATCCGAGGTAAGTATACTGTGTAATAATAAAGGACCCGACATCGCAGTCGCTTGTGATGGGACCCTGAATAGTAGAAAGTGTGCGAAGTGTGCGAAGTCAAATCCTGAAAACTATGGTTGGCATTTTGATGATTTCTTAAAACCAACAGGTTTTATCGGAGATCAAAACTCCTTTGAGAATCCAAGACATTGTCGAAATGGAAGCAAATGAGGAAGAATCTAATGAATCAGACGAATTCGAGAGTCAAAATGATACTTCTGATGAATCAGATATTGAATAGAAAATATTTATCAGAATTTATTTTTCATTAATATTATTTTTGTATTTATACTGTTTTTTAATAAAATTTTAAATCGTAATACAAGATGTCTAGTCTATCTTTTTTGTTATTTCTTAATTTAAATTTTGGCGGTCCACTTTGTTTCTATTTCCAGAAAGAGCAAAAAAATTTCAAAGTAAGTATTTGATATTTTTATTGTCTATTATAGATTATAGATATATCATTATGGTTATAACGCAATATAATTGATATTATATTGATTTTATATATTATTATTATATTAAATATATTTAATTATTATGTAATTAATTAATTATTTTTTTTTGCTACTGAAATATCAGTTGCTCCAAAATAACACGCCACTGTTTACTATATGAAGGGTAGTAGAGGTACCTCTACCCTCCATAGTTTACACACCGAGCATGCGCACTTTCTACTATTCAGGGTCCCATCACAAGCGACTGCGATGTTGGGTCCTTTATTATTACACAGTATACTTACCTCGGATCTCTCTGTCACACACTTCCACGCGCGTTGAAATTGAAATCTTTAAAATTCGCAAACCCCTAATAGGACCGGAATTTTTCGCAGACAACCCCTATATCAACGTGTTTGCAATTAAACAGCGCTTATGATGATATAAATTTTTTTAAATTATCCAATCCAGTGAAAGTAACTGCATCGATATACCTGTGTTTACCTGACAACCCAGTAATTCGCCCAGGTAAATAGTAGACAACCCAACGGCTGCACATTCTATACGTTTTATACTGTCAGTCAGGACACAATTTTTTTATTATCCTGATGTTGCAACATTTAATTAAAAATAATTTTTCGAAAAATAATTAAAAATAGTCTGCCCAGGATTTTTTTAGCCAACCCATTTTTAATATGTTTTCTAATATACTAATTCATGATAAAATATATTTCGTTCTATTATCAGCTCGGTGAAGGTCGATGTAGGTTCGGATCTTCTACTAGTGTTTTGTCTTATCGGTAATCGATATGTGAAATCTAATATCGCGCAGCCCTAATCTGAAGGACTAGAAATATATCAGGTAAATTGGAATCATTCTAGATGATTTTTAAAATTTTTAATCGGTTCAAAAATAAGTGAGCAATAGGTGGGGATATTTATGGTGAATTACCCTTTACATTTGTTTTTTTTTATCCTTACTACAAGGTTCACTTCATAAGGTTTTTTCCAGTTCATTCAAAATACCTATCTGCATGTTCCAATGTAAACGTGAACGTTTTTGAATAAACTTATATTACATCATCATCATTATTATAATGAACGAACCTTCAGGATCGCCGGCGCCCCGCCTCAGCAGCAACTCCTCCTCCACCTTGTACTTGCTGGGTATCACGCCGCACTGTTGCCGGTGCCCCTCGCCGTCCAGCTTCCAGGCGCGCCACCTGCCCGGCACGCCGTTGAACATCGTGTTGTCCACGTAGACGACCTCGTCCTTGGCGAAGGCCAGCTGCGGCGGCTCTGTCATGTCGTCGCCGCTACGGTCGAAGCCGCACCGGACGTACAGGCTGTCGCCCGGCTTGTCCTTGATCTCGTTGTATTCTGGAACAGGGAATCAACAACAAAATTAATTCATGAATTGAGGAAATAGTTATTTGTTTAATTAGGCAGCAAAGTAGTAGATTGACTGCCGAGGCTGAATTCATAGCCTAGCGTAGCGAGGCTAGGAACTGAAGAAGAGTTCATTGTACCAGTATATCACCTGACGAAGCTACTGTGTTAGCGAAACATGTCATGTGTTTAATAAATTTTGTGGAAATCTTATCGTTTGTGAAGTTTTTACATTTATCATGGATTTCCATCAAGTAACGGCCGAGTCAATTCAAAACATTCAAACTAAGGAAATATTCCAGTTCCAGAAGAGGGTTATGAGATCATTATACAATATGAAATATGTTGAAACGTGCAGAGGTACCTTCAGATCAAATAAAAATAATGACCATATTTGCTCTATTTTTTTATGAATGTGTCATACATCTGTATAAGAATAAAATTAATTTCACACAAAGTAATAATAGCAGATACCCCATTCGGAACAGGAATTTCACTTTTCCAACACATAATTTAACTTCAACAGAAAAGCATCCGAATTATTCAGCAATTAGATTTTTCAATAGATTACCAAATGAGATGAAAGTGATTGATAGTGTGAAAAAATTCAAGAATCATCTGAAGAACTGGCTTACTGAACTAGAACCGCATTCTATAGATGAATATTCAAATGTAAATATCTATATTCGAACTAATTTATTTATTTTCTATGTTTTGTGACACTGTTTCATTCTTTGTTATATGTTTAATGTAAACCTTTTTTTGAAATAAAGTATATTAATAATAATAATAATAATAAAACGCGTGTATAGATACTCATACCTTTCTTAAGACTTCGTTGGCAAAACTCATATGTATCGCATCCCTATAGATGGAAATTTTTGATCACATTGTGGCAATTCCACTGAATCGAAAATGACAGTAACGCTGCCTGTCACTTCGACAATTACAAACTCATTTGAGGTTTGATTGGCATGACAACAATAATCGTTTCCCATCAGATCAATCCAAATCTATAGGGGGATTTTTATAATAATCAATTTTTATGTTTCAATATTTCTCAATTTTCACAATAAATAGTGCAATGTGATGGTTGATTCTGAACATACATACTTAATACTGCAACAAACAAACTCAAACTCTCATATTCCATCACCTACCACTTATATTTTGCCATATTATCATATCTTTGTTTTTCCCGCAATGTTGCGGGAAAATGACACTTCCCAAACTAAATTGCGTGCGGGTATAGGGTGAATCACGCACGCTTGTACAAAAAAAATTAAGAGATTGACTTACTGTCGATTCGATAGTGAGCCAGCACGGTGACCTTATCCGCGGGCTTGGCCAGCTCGTAGGCCGCCTCTTCGGCCGTGGCCGCTCGCAGATCGCTGCCGTTGTACTCGAGGATCTGGTCGCCCGTCCGCAGCCCCGCGTGGTACGCCAGCGAATCGGGCTGCACCGAGTGGATGAAGATGCCGGCCGCGTTGCCGCCCACCAGCGAGATGCCCAGATTGGACGTTTTCAGGGTCTCGATGCAGAGGTAGCGGGGCTCCTCGACGGCGATCCTGTAGCGAGAGAAATAACTAATCTTTATCTACAACTATGGAGTCATTCATACATTGCTAACTCGATTTTAGACATTTAACACGTTCGCTGCCGAGCCGAAATTTCAAAAAATGACTTCACGGACCAAGGTAGTTTTCACCAATGAGGTACGTATTTAATTTATTCCCAGACAAAAGTCCCCACTAAAATCCTCCAAGCCTAAACTTTCAGTTGCTCTTTATGCTGCCAGGCCACAGAGATCATAAGCTAATGCATTTATTATTGCCCGTGTATTACAGAGAATACACCGCTGTTCAGACAGAATGATAGTCCGTGTATCATTTAGGATACCCCCGGCCTGTGGAAAGCACTACCTGGTGTATCATTAATGAACGTGTTAATGACAGATATTATTGTGATGAATCGAGTAATAAGATTAATAATGACATTAGGATGGCGTAATAATCTGACATCCCATCGTCTTGTCAAATTCAACTAGGTAGGTATTCGTTCCACTAGTTCTATTCAAGCACACCACTGTAGTACTGTTTGTGAAATACACGCAGATTCAAAAGACTCACCTTACATGGTTCTCATAGTTTTAATCACCTTAATTCTACAAATACACGGAAAAATGAGAATTCACTGTTTTGCATTCTCAACAGTGACTACCATCATGAGTAACCATATAACCATAAAATAGGATTTGACACTTACAGATTGGCTCATACTTATGTGCGGGCTATTCGGATAGATTAGTACAGACCAATCAGAACCATGGAACTTCATTGTTGATAACTAGCGTCTAGAGACAGGGTACTACAATTAATCTGCCATAGTATGATTCATTTTACAATTGAAAAGTGAAATGGCATATAATACCTGGTAAGATTGACTGATATGTGATTGCACGACTTTTTTCCTGTTAATAAAAACATTGTTCATCATATTTTCACAATCAAAATTATTGAGATAAGTTATGAGCTGTACAATGATTGAAATTTCTGTCAATAAGTTGTCGATGAAATTAATGAGTATTTCAAATCAGATTTAGTGATTTTGCAATAAAATAACCTTCATTATTTCCAAAGATATATTTCTGAACTCTCAGAGTTGCTTTGATATTTGAATAGTTGTAGATAAAGTATATCTATACTCAGATGATTACAGCACTCGCCTTCGGCTCGTACTGCAACTTTCATCTTCGTGGGCAATAGCCATCATTATGCGCTCGTTAAATAATATATTGTTATCGTCCTGTCTAACGTGAATGAAGTGAAGCTCTTTGGTACATAAATGAGACATTTATAGTATGAACATTGTCCACGCTTACAAATCTAGTTCAATGTAAGCAGAATGCTTGAAGGGAGGAAGAATGGAAGGAAGTGACTAAGGAAGGGAGAAAGGAAGGAAAGAAGGAAGCAAGGAAAAGCCATTGTTTATGCAATGAGTAAATGCTCGATTTTTTGATACTATTCGAATTTGAGTAGGAAGTAGAAACTCATCAGTGCTGTGATGAAATATTATTGCTGTACTTTATTGAAATGATGGCATGCAAGCTAAGCATAGAAAGCTATGAGTCCTTTATTTACTTTTCTATGGTTGATTTTCATCTAGAAACAAAAATTATGAGTGATAAATAGGAACAATTCAATGTTTCACACAAAGTGATCCAGTGGAAAAAATCATAATAGAAACAATGAAAAAAAAAACACTACTAGCCTATTATTCATTTCGATTTTCTTATTCAATACATGAAGCATGACATTTACCTGGAACTTCCATTGGCGGATACATTTTGTGCTTGTCGCTGCATCACCATAAGCTGGGAAGGTTTAATTTGAGAAGAACTCTTCCTAACCTGAAAATTTGAAAGGAAAATTATATAAAAAAAGAAAATACTACAAGCCAGCCAGAAGTCAAAATACATATGTGGATAAACTGTAGATAAGTACGCATATTCATGATACTATCCTTTATTGTCAATCCAATATTGTGAAATTTACCAAAGCTTGACACAATTTTTGACGTTGAATAGATGAAGGACTGTTTGGAATTATGATGAATCAATATCCAATAATCAAAATGTCACAACTGACTAACAAGAAGATAATAAATAATTATTTCATTCTGTGCTGTTAACATAACATTGCTTCTCCTATAAATATATATTTTATTAAGATTTACAATGAAATAACATAAACAATCAGACAGATTCATATCTGGTATGAGTAAATTATTGAAATAAACAACAGATTCAAAAATAATAGTAGTAAAACAAAAAGCTCATGAAAAGTACAGTCGTATTCAATAAAAAAGCGGAAAAGTATTATTACACATAGAAGATTTCGGCATTCCAGTTCTCGTTGTGTAAAATTGGCTCAGCCAATGCTTTGTGTTTTTGAGAACCTATGATTACTCTACTGTCAATATTTGGTAAACATTCATTCCCGATAGCCCGTTTTACGCAAATAGGATGACGTTAATTTCTCCCTCCAATATACTTGTACGGTTTTTTTTTAATACGACTGTACATTATGAAATAAATTAGTGAATGAGAAATCATTCACTCAGGTTTGATTTTCTCTTTGCAAGAGGATATGTTCCTTGACCTTAAAATTGAATTGGGTGATATTTGTGCAACTTTTGATATCATCAGGTAATTTATTGAATTTTGAGATAGCTCCGTGAGTGAACTTTTTTTGGCCAAGTGTAGAATTAGCATTGGATTTCCAAGTAAATTTTGTTTAAGTTTGGCAACTGGACTCCTAAGCTACAAGATACATATTCAAATAACACCGACCTCTTTCGGAGAATTGCACGGCGTCGCCTCTCCGTCAGCCTCCTCCTCCTCATCCTCCTCCTCTTCTTCCTCTTCCTCCTCCTCCGATGTGGACCCTGAACAAGAGCCGACGCCACCCTGTAGCTCGTGGTACTTGTCGGGACTGTACTGGACGAGCATCGTGATAGAGTTGCCGCACTGCCGCAACACGTTCGCCGCCAGATTGTAGGTGGCGTTGCGCATGTTGATCCCACAAACTTCGAGCAGCTGGTCGCCTATAAAGATTGTTTTGCATCACTGACAGAATCAGACTAAATAACAATAGATAGACACCGCGATTAATTCATAAATCAACTACAATATACGTTCATAATATTAGACGCCAAAAAGGGATAAAAGAATGATATCGCGAATGGTGGGGTTAACTCTTGCAAACAAGAGCCGAAGCCACCCTGCAGGTCGTGATACTTGTCGGGACTGTACTAAGCGAGCATCGTGGTAGACACCGCGATTCAATCCTAAACACCACCAACTGAATTAGATCGCGAATGGGATAACTCTGCGTTTCATGAATCATTAAAAAGTGTACGCCAACAATCCTAACCGCCAAAACGGATAGATGAATGGAATCGCGAAAGGTGGAGATAACTCAGCGGAATATTTGTCAGAGAATTGATATTCCATAGCCTAATGGTAGATAGAGGAAGTCGAGGTGAGTTGATATCTAGGTGAAAAAATATATTTTGCCTATTCGTAACAGAAATACAGGGCATTATTTGAATTCGGGGAGAAACTTTCATGAACGATATTTCAGGAACGCCTCGATGTTATCGCCTGAAATTCACCAACAACTTACCTCTACTGACACACCACTCGATGGCATACTATGGAATAAAATTCCAGAGCCGGACATGGAAAACTCATTTTCTTTTTAAATGTCAAAACATTGACTTTTTGAATCGTATTTTTCAAAAACTTTCATCAGAATCAGAAAGATCTGGAAAAACACTACAAGAGTAACTTTTCAATTTGTACGGCATACTTCCACCGGATTGGTGAAAAAATATCGAACAAAATACTGATGAACGATTCCATAATTTCGTACTGGCTATTGTAGTCGCATCGTTCAAAAAATTCATTCAAATCCATTTCTTGCATATCGGTGTATTATAAGAGTTGGAGAAAGGCTCTATTCGATGAAAAATTGCAGGACGGGACTTTCAAAACATGGAAATGTGTACCTAATATTCATAAAAAAAACTTCTTTCCCTATCCTCCCTAAGTACGCACGATATTCTTTGAACATTATAGGAATTACCTCTCGTGCACTCCAAGAGATAAAAAAATATTGCTTAGGTAGAATTTTGTTTCCGAATCAGATATACGTGCAACTCATACTACAATCAGCGAATCAAATTGTGAGTTTGGTGTTTTTATCATTCAGAAAACACTACAAATGAAAATTGTGATGGATGTATGAAAATGGACCTAAATAGGTATTTTCTCTTAACGGGATGGAGCACCTGCACATTACTCATCCAGTGACCCTACTCAATACAGGTGAGGAAATACCTAGACAAACAATTCTCTAATCGCTGGATAGGTCGTGGCGCCCCTTGTTCTTGGCCTCCTAGGCCCCCTAATCTCACCGTATCAGACTATAATCAATCTATCCATGAAAAAATTGGTATATCAGACTAAAGTCAACTCCAGAGAGGAACTGAGGAAGAGGATCGATACAGATTAAGATATGGTAAGAAATAATAGGAAAATTATTCAAAAAACCATAAGAGATCTTCCGAAGATATGCAGAAAATGTATAGAAATTGGGGAGGAGGACATTTTGAGAATCTTCGTTGAAAAATATTAGGATTTACAGACGAATCTTTTCCGAAAATTATAATGTTCTGTAATTCTTTCCAAAAACCAAGTCCGGTCCTGATTTTTCTTTACTCAGAAAAACTGGTTTGAATACTTTTAGTCGAATGGCCCGGAAAAAATCGAAGAGGTATTAGTCTGAATTTTCTTTGATATTTTGTCACCAATTCGGTGGAAGTGTGCCGTACAAATTGAAAAGCTACACTTGTAGTGTTTTTACTAATCTTTCTGATTCTGATGAAAGTTTAAAAAAAAATACAATTCAAAAAGTCAAAATTTTGACATTTGAAAATAAAATGAGTTTTCCAAGTTCGGCTCTAAAATTTGTCTCCCAGAGTAGGCCATCGTGTGGTGTGTCAGTAGAGATGAATGGCTGGTGAATTTCAGGCGAAAACATCAAGACGTTCCTGAATTATCGTTCATCAAAGTTTCGCCACGAATTCGAATAGTGCCCTGTATTTCTGTTGGGAATAGGCAGAATATATTTTTTCACATATACATGGTGTTTCAAAAAAACCTAACCCCCTTACCAGAGTTGGCAGAACATTGCAAAATAAGTTGGATTTGCTAAGTAAAAAAATTTCGTAACGGCATCCGTTTTTAAGATACAAGGTGTTGAAAAAATATTTTTTTACACATTTTTTACGATTTTGTCGAAACTACTGTCAACATTGTGATGAAATTTTGTATGGATGTGTCCTGAAAGCTGGCACACCGCATGAATTTGTTCTTATATCTGACACTCATAGAGGGCGCTAGTTACAGGGTTCGTATCGAGAACTTTTGAACTCAACTTTTTTCAGTCCAAATTCAATGTGAACTTGAACACTATTCAATTTCACACCAAAATAATGCTCTTGGTAAAACTCGATACTGTGTAACGTTTTCGAAATAATTCGATTTGAAAATGCTAGCAATAACTCTGATTCTGGTATTAGAATAAGTATTATAAAGAACAATCAACTTATTTATCGAGGACAAAAAACATTAACATTATTTTACTGCTGAAGTTATTGATTAAACAAAATCACATTAGACAATATTTAATTAACTTTGACTGAAAACATCATCTAGTTAGAGTAGGTATCCAAAATATCCACCGTTTTCACGAATACACAATTCGATCCTTTTTTCTGAAGAATGCATCAATCTTCTCAACTGTTGAGGATCAGCTATGAGATCATCGAAGTCATGTTCAATCATTTATTGCAGTCCTTGACGTTGTTATCAATAAAGAGGTAACAGTCTTGTATAATACTCACTTTCAACTAGCATCGGTTTTATACTTCAGCATTTTCAAATCGAAATATCCCGAAAATGGTACACAGTATCAAGTTTCACCAAGAGCACTTTTACAGTGTGAAATTGAATGATGTTCAAATTCACATTAAATTTGAAGTGAAAAATCTAACCTAAAAAAAGTTATGTTCAAAAGTATTCGGTAAGAACCGTGTAACTAGCGCCCTCTATGAGTGTCAGATATAAAAACAAATTCATGCGATATGTCAGCTTCCAAAACACATCCATGCAAAATGTCATTACAATGTTGCCAGAAGTTTCAACATAATCGTAAAAAATGTGTAAAAAAAAATATTTGTCAACACCTTTTTACTGAACAAACCCAACTTATTTTGCAATTTTTGAAACACCCTGTATATCAACTTACCTTGACTTCCTATATTCGCCATTAGGCTATGGCAGCTTAGTCATGACTCATCCTATAGATATACAAAAATAGTATAGATCGTTTACCTATCTGCAGCCCGACCCGACTGGCCAGACTGTTCTCGTTCACCGTCGACACGAAAATCCCCCCAGCGTCGGGGCAGTTGATCTGGATGCCGAGCGGCTCGTTCGACTTGTCGATGTGCACCCTGCGAAGTTCGCCGGGCACCGGCTTGTGGCCCCACGGGCAGCAGTCCTTCGCGCTGCCCGAATGGTCGCCGGGGCTGCTCAGCACCTCCACGTGGAAGATGGGCATCGGGCTGCCGCGCTCCGAGCTGCCGCGCTCTATGCTGCCGGTGCTCAGCTAAAAATACAGGAAAAAGACCTCAGATCGATGATAATAATAAATACACCCTGCGATTCATTTATAGAGCTTCAAAACACGGAGGAATGAATTAAATCGCGAATGGTGGTGATAATAACAGACAAACTGAACGAAGCATTTTTTTTATGTTCTGGTTCCCACGAAAAGGCATACCCTGTAATGTTCAGAGAACATCGTGAGAACCAAGGGAAATAAGGTAGGAATCGGTGTTCTTCCTGAATTTCTGGAGGTTATATGCCTCGGGAAACACCTCCCTTGACAATGTGTTCCAGAGCCTCGCTGTTCGTTGGATGAACGAGTCTTTGGAAATAGAATAGGTGGCCAGGTAGCCGTGCGGACAGAGTGTCTATATTCTAATTCGCATTCGCTTGCCGGTCGTGGGTTCGATCCCCGTCGACTGCAGAAATTTTTCTGATGGCCCAAGAAAGTGTTTGGGATCACACGTTAAAAGGTAAGGCCCCCGTCATTCCTTGCTCGCACAAGACTTTCGAAGACTTTTGAGGGTTGCTCGTAAGGGGGCAACCGAATGACGGATAGAACAAATTTTAGAACAAAAAATTTTCAGATGTTCTCAACGGGTTAATCTCGTGGGACTGCCAAGGGAGGAACAATTGTTGATATTTCAGAAGAGCATCGTCCATGAAAATATCTATAAAAGAGAGACAAATCTTCAACTTTTCTACGGTGTTGCAATGAAGTGAGTGAGTTTGTGAGCGAGGCATCACCCACGAGACGAATTGACCTTTTTTGGACAGAATCCAACATTTTCAGGGTATGTTTGGGTGCCGCACTCCAAATATGGAAACAGTATTCCAGGACAGGTCGGATCTGTGCCTTATAGATCATAGACAGCTGACTGAAAGTGAAATAGCTCCTGGCTCGAAACAGAATACCAAGTATTTAGGATTCACTTTTAGCAATTGATCTCACGTGATTTTCCCAAGAAAGGTTATTGCTGATAGTAATACCAAGCATCAAAATGGATGTCTTCAAAGGTATGGTTACTCCTGACCAGCTTATGTTGGGCACAGTGAGATCGACTTTTCTAGAGAAGAGGCATGCTCGTGTTTTGTTTGCATTGGAAGTTATCAAAGTTATTGGATCCTCATAATAATGATTGATTCTCTATTAATTACGTTACCATCAATAACTTTTCTATATTTAGAGATATTGACTCATTATGAAGTGTATTTTGATTGTTGACCCTTCAGATATGACCGTTATCGGAATTGTTTGTCTCGAACTATTATATATGGCTAGAGCTACCACCGTCTACTATTACCACAATGGGAGTAGTGGATATTGAATATTGATATTTTTGAAATCTCAATCTTTGCTCAATTATTGCTATGAAATATTCACAGTGACTGTGTTAATTTTATCGTCACTCATCATAGAATATGCATCAAGGGTGCTCAAGTTATAAACCGAAATGTTTTGAGAATCATATCTAACATATATATCCCCTATTACAAGTTTTACACACAATTACCCCCTTTTACCCTATTGAAATAATAAAAATATTTTCATTTTATAGAAACAAGGAGAGAAAATCCCAAAAAATCAAGTTAAAATGAATTTACTACCTCCTCCATTGACCTACAGACAGTACTTCCTCACCTTGCTCGTCACGCTCGGATTCGACGGTACTCGGAACCGCTGATTCTTCCTCGGAAACGTCCCGCCCACCTCCACCGCCTCAGCGCCCCGCCTACCCCCCGCCACGTCCGCCGACGGGCTGTGCACGTGATGGATCGGCTCGAAGCTGAAGCTCTCTCGCGACCTGTCCAGGTGGTGGGGATGCGGATGGGCGTGGTGCGCGTGGTAGGCGTGGTGCGCGCGCGGCGACGAGGCGAACGGTTGGCTGTGGCCGCGGATGTGGGCGGGGCCGACAGATTCGTGTGGGTGGTGGCTGCCCGCCAGGCTGTCTCTTTCCGAGTCGGAGCCGTATTTCGTGATGCCTGCAAAGTGGAACGATTCTAAATGAATAGAGAAGGACTGTCCGCAATCGCGGATCGTGCTGAAGGAAGCAGTAAGGACGACAAAGAGATGAACGAGAAGAAGTCAGAGAAGGAGACAGAAAAGGTTACTAAAAGATAGACGAACATGAAGAGAGAAAGAATACGACAATCAGTTATCAGACTTAAGGTGTTCTTCAAGGATCTTTTCAGTGTGTGTACGCAAGCTTAATATGAACGCGAACCATGATGAAAAGCCGGAATAGAAAACATGCAGGAAGACAAAAAACTGAAAAAAAAAATAGAAAGGGAGACAGAAAGTGGGACAGACAGGAAGAAAAACATGAAAAGACAGAAAGACATCGAGGAAGCAATAAGGAACACAGGAGATCATAAAGGTAGACAGTCATAAAAACAAAATAAAACAATCAATACCAGATCTACCAACTCAAAGAATGGAATATCGATGTCTTAAGATGTTCCTCAGGGAATGTTTTAGGGTGTGCGCGCAAGCTTATTATAAACGCGATCCGAGACGAAAAGAAGACGAGTAGGAAGACAGAAAACAGAAGAATATCGAAAGGAAGTTAGAAAGGAAGACAGAAAGGGGAGACAGACAGGAAGATAAACATTAGAAGACTGAAAGAAATACATTGGTAGGAGTAGTAACGAAACCAGAAACACAGAAATCAATATTTATTCATGTGATTCCATAATACAAAAAAAATATATGAAGATTTGTACACAGAAGAAAAACATTGTTCACTGTCCAGCAGGAGGCGAGATTTAGCCTAAGGCTACTCTTACATCTAACCTCTCACTGTCCGAATGGAGAGAATGAGAGAAAAAAAAGGGGGATGTGTACATAATATTCATATTGACGAGCATAACAATACTCATTGTGAAAAAAGTAGCTCATGTTTAATGAACTTTCGGAAGGAGAATGGACCAAGGCTTTTAATGCGGTCTGGAATTGAATTGAACAATTTAATTGCATTATATGTGAAAACTTCTTTGATACATGGCGGTCGAATGATGAGGCATCGTTAATGCATTGGGATGTCTTATATTAACTGAATGTATGCTGGATCTCGGAATTAACGGGTAGCGACTATCATCTGATTGACTCCTAAGAAACTTATAGATGAATAAAGCTAAGTGAAGTCTCCAACGATTTTCCATAGTGAGCCAGTTAAGTTCATTTAGTTTTTGAGATATGTGACCATATTTACGTAACCCATATATGAACCGCACACAATAATTCTGTACCTTTTGAATTGTATACCTATAACTTCCATCAAGTCATGGACCATACAAAAAATAGGCGAATTGGGACAAGACCAAGCTGTCACATAAAGTTTTGCGCAGTTTCAAATTCAACACGTACCTATTGCTGTATCAAGTTTTTAGGGAAATAAATGTTTTAGTCAGAATGTGCTTAACGTGATTTTTAAATCTGAGTTCATCATCGGATACCAAGCCTAAATTTTTTGACGAGTGAACAATACTTAACGGCTTATTATCAATACTCATGTTCAAATTCGAGCAGATCTCATCATTAGTTTCTGGGAGAAGAAACAATAACTTTTGATTTACAAGAGTTTAATTTCAGATTATGAGCCCGACTTTTCCCAAATATTATGTTAAGGTGATAATTCAACCAATTTCGGGCCTCCAAAATATTATCTTTAGGAAAATTTATGAAGATTTGGGTGTCATCGGCATACACCTGAATTTTACAATATTCTATATCCGATATAGAAATAATGAAAAAAAGGGGACCCAAAATGCTGCCTTGTGGCACTCCTGCTGTCATGTTTACATAATTTGAGTGGCTGTCATCCGATACTATTTTTTGTTTTCTCTCTGCAAAGTACGATTGTATTAATTTCAAAGAGTCAATCGTATTTAAGCTTAGCAATCATAAGTTTATGGTTTATATTATCGAATGCCTTTGACTTCTAAAAGTGTTAATATGGAAGCACATCTTTTGTTCAAATTAGAGTATATATCATCAAGAACTTGCGTTAGTGATGTTGTTGTATTCAGGCGTTTTTGAAATCCAGACTGGCATGTCGTTATTATTTCATTATTTTCAACATGTTCAAGTATTTGTTTGTATAGGACTTTTTCATAAATTTTCGAGAGGCAAGGTAAGATAATGGTAACACGAAGGTCTGAAAATTCTACCGGAATGGCAATTTTGGGTAATGGGCGACCTAAAGAGATTTTCCATAGTGCTGGAAACTGACTTTTTTCGAAGCCATAATTGATGAGATGTGTGATGAATGGATCGATGAATGGGCTACAGTATCTAAGCATTGTAACACAGATGTCATCAATTACATATGCTTTCGTTTCAATGTTAAACAGAAAATCATGCACTTCATTAGTTGTTGTGAGTTTGAATTCGAATTTTGTGACGTCTTGTATTGTATTCAATTTACCACTTACAACTTTCATATTTCGTGATGCCTGCAAAGTGGAACGACCTTGATGAACGCTAGACTCGGCGACAATGTCGGTAGAGCGGAAGGAAGAAACGAAGACCAGATAGAGAAGAAGACAGCAAGTAGATCGAAAAAAAGACACACAGGGATAAACATGAAATAAACAGGAGACGATGGATCCTGATGCGATGATAAAGGAGTGCGTGCACAGGATCTTGCTGAAGAGACAAGAACAAGACAAAATGCAGACAGAGAAGATGATAGAAAAATATAGAGAGGAAGATGAACATGAGAGGACAGAAAGAAAGACATGAAGGAAGCAGCAAGGAACACAGAAAAAAAGACAGAAATTAATACATAAAGGGAAATACGAGGGGAAGACAAACATAAAGATAGAAAATAAAACAGAAAGGAAGACAGAAGGAAAAAATAATGGAATTCTGGAATGAAGACAAGAATAACAGGAAAGGCAGAAAGGAAGACAAAAATAAAGACAAAAGGGTGACAGAAAGGAAATAGTGAAGAACATAGCAAGATAGAAAGGAGAATAACTCGAAAACTGCTGACGATTTTCAAATAATGTACTCTCCACAAACCTGAGCTTTTTGAAATCATGCCTCAAATTTGAATACAAAAAATTCAACGGTTCCCGAGTTATTACGATAAATTTATGTTAATTTCTTAATTTCAAGACCCTTCATAGAGAACTGAGCACTTGGGAACCTTTTGTTCCCACCTTATTCGTGAGCTGAAAAAGTTTATTATCGTGAAATAAAATATCTAGACGAAATGTGTATTCAGGATGTTATCACAGAATATGTATTTGGCTTGTAATTGTTTCTTATAATTGAATGAAGGAATCCTATTCATGCAACAATAGGCCCATTATGCAACAAGCTTAACTGATACCACGATACATGCGTATATAAACTCTGCCTTCCTGGCACACTATAAAATGAAATGAAAGTGTCAATACTCATATTATTGTATTGTCCTTCCACAAAGTCAATTGGAGCATCTCCAGCAGCTGGAGTTACTCCAATGGGGAAGTTTCCTTCAGATGAATTTTCATAAAATAAGTTCCTAACTCTCTAGTTTTATGTCCACGCTGTACAGAATGGCGACCGTTAAAGTCCAAGTCGTTCTAATTATCAAATTAAAGCAATTTCTAATTTTCGGAGCGGCAGACTGTGACGTACATTCTGAATGTAGTCTGAAAATAGCTGATGATGAAGAATATAGCTAGTGAATAGCTAACGAATGAAAAAAATAGAAGAAGTAAAACTGGCAAACAAAAACATACATAACCACAAATGCACTCGGATCAGGAATGCAGAAGGTAGTTGGCTTCATTCTGACAGGTTATGGTTTTGTTATTTATGCATTGAAATAGAGGTCGGTCCTAAACGAAAATATCATTGAATCACTATCGGCTACATTCAATGATACAATCCTTCCTAATTTACTGGCATCGGCCAGATCAGAATGAAGCCGACACCCATGGCTCCTTCCTCTTGTTGTGCCTGTCAGTATTTTGAGTGGTGTGGGCGGACACAAAGTGTTGAGCACTGTTGCAAGATATAATCTGCAACTTCCCTAGAAAATAGATCCGTTTTATAAAGGAACGAATTCATTAGCAGAAAAAATGACTGACAAGTTATCAACAACATATTGTAATATAACGATAGTGGAAAATTATATATAATATCGCAAAATATCATAATTTATCATCATTAGTAATCAACTTGTTGTTGCTGTTGTTCTTTATTTCCCCAAGAGATTTATGGTAATAATTCATAATACTTGACAAAGTAGGATTGAAGAACCTATTATATCCCATTGTTGTTATGATATAGTAATTATGTATTCCAAGAACAATTTCCGAAAATCCAGACATATCGATGATGTCGGCAACGTCGTACTGGCACAGGGAATTGTATTTTAACTCTGTGTGACTGTGGATTTTCAGAAAGTACGTCATAGGAATGGTGGAGGAGCCAACAACTCCTTTTATTTATTTTTTCTGAAGTGAAATTTGATCATACGAAAAAAAGAAAAAATACGTATACATTAATTTTTTACAAACTTCAGAGTCAGATAAAAACCTCAATATAGGAAACTTTCCCATTGTGTAATGAAGCAACAAAAAAAAAACTAAATCATATTCGCATCCTCACCAGATCTATTGTTCTTCTTGTAGTAAGCTATAACCTCCTTGTCCACGAACCGATGCACCGGAAAATCCAAACTGTTGTCGGAGTTCATGTTGACGCTCAACCGATTCGCATTGTTGGCCGTCCTCAGTCGCTCGAACGAGTCGTTCGGCAGGCCGAAGTTGTGCGAAGTGTCGACGCTCTTGTACACCGAATGTCTGGCGTAGTTCGTCTGCAAAGCGCCAGATTTCGTGTTATTCGTCAGAGTTCCACTCAGATTTCTGATATCAGATAGAAAGAACTATTTACATGATAAACCTAGAGTCTCAAGACTAAGAGATTCTAGGGATATTTCGTGAATCGATTGTCAGCTGATGCAAGACAGACTGTTTCGACTTGCCAAACAGTCTGTCTTGCATCAGCTGACAATCGATTCACGAAATTTCCCTAGAATCTCTTAGTCTTGAGATTCTAGGTTTATCACCATCTGTTAGTGGAACATTAAACCACTTGGAGAATTACAGGTGTTGCAATAGTCTACAGAATCTGACATGGATGTCTTTTCTGTAAGCATAAAGACGTAGGGGTCTATATGCACGACTTAGTCGCAAGGTATGATTGATGAATCTACCTATACACCTTGCACTTAAGCCACTAGTAGATGACTATGAAGGCTAGATCGTCCTTCTGCCCCCTCAGGGCTTCGACTTGTCAGAACTATTTACATTCAAACAATTGTCGCGTTTTTTGTGATTCTCTGGTGTAGGGATTTTGTTGGAACGAATATAACGGCAAAGAATGAAGAATGACATTAATGTGACGACAACCATGTGATCTTGTAAGAGGTAGGGTCCCTTGATGTAAATTAACGACATTTTGCATCAAGGGGCCCAAGTAAGAGGTATTTACTGTGACCGTGTGAAAACCACATGCAATCAAAATGACACAATAATTATCAATAAAAAACATCAAAATTAATTTTAGATCAGATCAATTTTTGGATCTTTGGACTGGATCCATGGATTGAAGATGCATATTGAATAATGGTTTTGGTATATATGTGCGGGCTGTGGGGTACTTACGTGGATATTTCTAACTATGACTAATTAATTATCATTCCCTAGAAATTGGTGTTATTCGATATTATCACATTTTGATGATACCTATATATCAATGGAGAATATTGTAGTGAATCATGCAGTGAGCACCATATTATGGAGATAGAAAGTGCATTGAAAATTGTATTTGTCGGAGAAGATGAAAGCTAGTGACATTCTTCATGAAATTATGGATTCATAAGATGGCAAAATTAAATCCACGATGATGAATGTTCAATACTGACCTTTTTAGAATATGTAATGGAGAAGTCAAAAAAATTGAAAATTTTCATGATATTGTTATACCAAGATTCAATACAAAGACCTTCCAGAGCCATTTCAGATTGACTCCTGAATATAACCATTAGTTTTATGCACATTTTTCCTCTTTTATTGGCTCATCTTTTCCATCAGTAGGTCGATCAGTAGGTAGGTACCTATTCCGTATCTACTATATCTATTCTACAAAGTTTTCGATTACAAATAGTTATTTATTATACAAGGAAAAAAAGTAGTAGATTGTAGCCCTTCCTTAAAGTTATAGAAATTTTTAATTTACTAATGATGGAAAATACTAACTTCGTTAACGACAATTCAACACTGAATCACTATTGTCGTTATCCAATGAGAGCTAACATTTTCACTCTCACCAGTTGGCGCTACTGAAACATGAGGTTGATGTCAAAGTCAAAAATCTCAAAATTCTACCGAAAAATATGAACACACGATAAGAGTTTGAAGAAAACAAAATCTTCTGAAGTTGAGAATTTGCATTCTCCTTCAGATAAAATTATGTATATGCACATATCATTCTGAATATTCAACAGAAAACAACTACTTTCCTGGCTATTTGCCACGTCGAACATTGAATAACATCTGTTGAACATCCAAAAGGAGATCATGAAAAATCCTCTGAAATTGGGAATCGACATTCTCCCTCAAATCAAATAAATTGATGTATCATTTTCAAAAATAAACGATTATTTACAAATATGGAATCTCAGACAGAACGTGATACCAGACACTCTAACTACACATATCCAGCACACAGATTGCGATTAACTGAGTCCAGTGCATTATACTCTTGAATTAAATTTTATAACAAACTCTCTAGTGACATCGAATTGATAAAATCATTAGCAAAATTCGAGAAAACAATTTATTTTTCAGTTGTTGGTTAACATTGAACAATATGATGTGACAGAGTTGATGAACTTTCGTATCAAATAATCTCGGAAAATATTTGTAAAACTCACAAGTACCCATCATATTCTTTTGTTGACGATTGTTTCATTTAATCCAACTTTATGTGATCACTTTTATA
The DNA here is from genome assembly GCA_918026855.4 of Phaedon cochleariae. Lineage (NCBI taxonomy): Eukaryota > Metazoa > Arthropoda > Insecta > Coleoptera > Chrysomelidae > Phaedon > Phaedon cochleariae. The sequence goes on along the minus strand of OU896714.1, from coordinate 49,617,498 downwards.
AATATATTGCAGTATTCCTTGAAATACGCGTAATGCAGAAAATTTTTCATGCAACACATCGCATATTCTGTACTGCTCCCTCCTTATTGGACTATGGCTGAATGATTTGTTCAGCATACTATGCATGTGATATTACACTAATTGAACAAGCCCAAGTTAGATTCACCAAACATATATCCTACAAAATGGGAACTTACCATCATATCAACTATTTGGATACTCTTGATACCCTCAACCTAACTAATTTATATGTCCGTCGAATCAGGCTAGATAGTTATACTATGTTAAAGATTATCTCAGGTGAAATTTATTGCTATGAACTTCTCAATAGGATTAACTTCAATGTTCCCTCATATTTTACTAGAAACACAGAATCATTTGTTATAAATAATCATAGAACCAACTATGGGTTCTTCAGCCCTTTTTCCCGCATTTTGCGTAATTTCAATGCATTTAACATTGACCCGTTCGTTCAGTCTTTAGCCATATTTAAAAATAGAATTTGCAAAATTGATCCTAGGTTAATAAGTCACCATTAATTTAGTTGATACTTTTTTTCTCTCTTCCTTTTTTTTCATTCTCTTTGGGCAGAATGTAATTTTTGTTAATAAATTAGATGGGTGACATTTTACTCTGATGGACAAAAAATATATACTTTCGATATAGAATCATTCATATAAAATAAATTGAGGACACTTCCAATCAAACAGCAAGTTTAAAGAAATTTCTGTTAATTTGGAAAATAGCGATAGATTTCATTTACCCCGTGAATTCCAAGATCGTACTATTCTGTAACACTCAGTATAATGATATTTACGGTGATCGTACTAGGAAGGCAGCGGGCGTTTCGGGGAGAATCGGGGCATGGAAGCGGCAAATCGTGGTATTTCGTAGTATCTGCATTGGATTATGATTTTCCCAATATCTTTCTTATTTATGCTTCGATCCTCAAATTTAAAGAACCATTCGCATCTTGAAACATAGGCGCATCGACATTATTTGAAGTATTTTTTTGATAAACGTTGTAGTTACTGAGATAATGCGAGGTATATGAAAAACAATTTAACGAAAATTCACAAGTTTCGAGATATGGCCGTTTGAAATATGATCTTATCATATATCGTAATGTAATTAGTGGATTTCTAGTTTTATATCATTTGTTCTACTTGCCACACGAAATCAAGATTCAACAGGGTGGAAGTACTGAAACCCATCAATATTTTCCACGAATAAAAAAAATCCATATTCCATATAAATTACTCCCTACCCCCCCAAACGCACAGGACGATTTTTTGACGACAAGTGGATCCATGATCTGGAGATGGTAGGTAACAATTCTAGCCATGTCACAGCTTTTTACCTCCGATTTTCCACGGGGTGAACGATAGGATTCGATTGGCACTCTACTATTAAGGAAACATCCTATATAGCTAGTGGTAGAAAAACGATAAATAAGAATCCTTACCTGCAACGTCGGCGACACAATCGACAGCGGCACGGGCGTGGAATTCCTGTAGTTGTAGCCGTCCGGCGTCTGATTGCTTTTGGGCGCCAGCAGCGACAAGGGCGGCCGCTCTTTGGTCCGCGTCACGACGGTGCCGCCGTTCGACGTCAGAACGGGGGCGGCTCTGGCTTTCGGCCACGTGCCCCCGTTGTTCTTCTCCTCTTTCGTTTGCGAGAAGTGACGTTTGGCAGCACCTGAAATGGAACACGTCGGGGTCTCTTTTATTCATTCTTTCTATTCATTTACTTGATTCTTTTGTACCTATTTAACTCTATGTAATAGTTTGGTACTTATAATACCATATACAAGGTGGGTCACGGTGGATGGCCTATTAGAAGTATCTGGAGAACGAAAAAAGAGAACATTCTGAAAATTAGGATGCTTCGGAAATTTAACATTCTCTATTCGTCTAAAATGTTTTCATCGATACAGTGTTGCCACTTCCATCAGAAACAACTAGCAACTTCGTTATTTTAAATAGAGCACTCTGTATTTTATTGCATTTTCAGAATCTTCCTAAAGAGCTGATTTTATGAATGTATCACACTTGGGGTCTAGCAAGAATGATTACAGAGATATAGGGTGTTCAAAATCAAGATTTTTCAATTTTGGGATTTTTTTTGTGTCGAAACTATTCATTATCGATCAAAACGGTTTACATGTTCCTATCTCAACTTTCGATCTACTATCTACTGACATTTAATTGGAATAGATACAGGGTGATCAGAATTCTGAATCTTGAAGCACCCTGTATTTTTTCCAATTAAATTCCAGTAGATAGTGAATCAAAAGTTAAAATAGGGACATGTACGCCGTTTTGATCAATAATGAATAATTTCGTCACAAAAAAATCCTAGAAATGAAAAATCTAGATTTTGAATACCCTATATCTCTGTAATCATTTCTGCTTGACCCCCAGGTAGGATACATCGATGAAATCAGCTCCTCAGGAAGAATCTAAAAATGCAATGAAATACAGGGTGTACCATTTGAAATGAAAAAGTTGCTAGTTGTTTCTGATAGAAGTGGCAACACTGTATCGATGAATACATTTTAGACGAATAGAGAATGTTCAATTATCAAAGCATCCTAATTTTCAGAATGTTCTGTCTTTCTGTTCTCCAGATACTTCTTATAGGCCATCCACCGTGACCCACCCTGTATAGTATAAGAGATTTTCATTTGTTGTTAACATGACGACGTGTTGTTGAAACAGAAGATTTATCAATAAAATCAATAAATAAAGAAGGATTGCGATATGAATTGCAGTTGTCATATCAAAATTTATATCTTTTTTTGTTTTTGGTTGGGGTTTATTGGATTTCTGACTACCCTTTTCGAGTCTTGTCAATTTCTCCAGATCAGATAATGTATGTATCAATTCGTACATATATTGTATATACTAATTATTCGTGTGTATATAGGACAGCCCTGCCCCATTCACACTACACCCAGTCACCTTTAATTCCAAAGAAGGCCGTGGGAATCGAACCCACACCGAGGTGTGACTTTTCAGCCAAATCATCGCGCCTTACGCTCATCGCCACCTCGGCGACTTTCATCATCATATCGATACAAATACAACCCACTATCTATCAAGCATCGAACATATTGGTCCTTCAAGCCGGATCTATTCAAATCAAACAGAGCAGCACTCACGACTACCTGGAGTAACAGTGAACAGTTCAAGCGAACATACTGTGACTATTCGTTCATCTACACTATATATTACATGTATATTTATATAAATGTTACTGGCTTTCTTAATATATGTTTTTTGTATATTCCTGAATGTAAGAGAGCAACAGCACGAATGTCAGCACCTAAAATCGAACACGTCGAAGTCCCTTTTCAAATTTTATATACAGTCGAATTTGTTTATTCCGTTTCTCTCGAAAACAGTGTACCCAAGCTTCAACAGTTGGTGCTCTGTTTCACAACATTGCATCTTCTTTCATATTTTTGAGTAATATTTCGAAAAGTCCAATACCCCTTAACAGTGCCACTGAAAGTCAGATGAAGTAATTAATGCTACCAGAATATCAAGAATTTCGGTCGAGCGGTTCTCTAGCAATTCAATGGAAATGATTTCTTGATTTCGACTGTATCTCGCAAACGAAGCTTTCTATGACCTATGTTTATGGGAACTTTTCAATTTTTTTTTAAGTGTGTCCCACATATTATATATGCAAGGGTAAGGCCTGCCAGGTCATGGTTTTCATACTCAACACCATTTCATTCATTACTATACCAATTTCTGGCCTCAGATAAACCGTCTACTAGGCAAATTACATATTCAAACACACCCTAGGAATTCAAACTCTAGGAATTACTCGGTTTTTATTTTGACAGCAACAGTGATTCGTGCAGGACTATCCCCAGCCGATGCTCCGCAACTTCACAATATTCCAAAAAGCACATTATTCTATAACACTTTGGGCTGAAGGACCTCAATAGAGGTCGATGGCCAATTGGACAACAAAGTGCATATACTACTACTATTTTAAAGTAAGTAATTGGTGAGTTTTAACATCTTTTACCTCCCGGTCTCTTCACCGTCCCATGATGATAACTCTCCAACACCAAATCCAATTCAGCAATAGCTTGCTCGTGACCGTAATCGATGGGATTCGGCGAGCTGTTCCTGTACTTCTTCTTATCTTCCTTGGAGTGCCTCCAAGGACCACGCATCATGTCGAGCTTCTCCTTCAGCCAGGCGCCTCCGTTGTTCTTCTCCTGCTATTGAGAAAGAACACTTTTTATGCAATAGTTGAATGCTATTTGAAATTGAGCAGGAACTGGAAACTCATTAGTGCTGTGCAAGGGAGTATTTACCATAGGGCCAAAAGGGCCATGGCCCGGGGCGGCAGAGGCTGCGAGGGGCGGCGCAAGCAGGCTTTACAAGTCACTCATTACTTTTGTAGTAGAAGAACAACGGGAATATTTTGATACTTTTGAAAAGGCTGGTAAAAGAAAATGCTCAGAAGAATACCAAAACATTCACAATAGAATTGTCAAGAGAAAGAAACGGGATGATGAGAGTAGCGAGGGTGAAGTTGTGTTACAAGGATAGGATACCGATTATTGCCCACACAGCACATGTAGTATGTATAAGTATGTCCAATATACGTTCACTTCGGATCGTGAGGACGTCCAATGGACGTACTTGAGTGGTCGTTCAATGTCCAATGAACGTCTACTGGATGTCCTGAGGACACCGCTTGGACGTCCAGTGGATATCTATAAACGGATGTACAATGGATGTTCATATTTGGACTCACAATGGATGTCGATATCTGAGCATCCATTGGACGTACCAAATTGGACGTTAAGCCCGGCGGGCGATAAAGTCATTGAGCTGGTGGTAAAGCTAATGTCACTGTCATATCGCACCAGCTTACGAATTCTTCGTATACTTTGTCGTATATTTTTTTTGATTTACTTGTTAATAAACTCGATTTTGCTTCCTCAGCTGCCTCACTAATTTCTGGTGGAGTACAATTCACACTTTCTCATCACTAGAATTCATTTTGAAATCACTAATGAATTATGTATGATTACACAAATTGACAGTTAATATGGCTACTGGCCTATTAATTCCTATTTCGAAAAATTGACTGAGTTGCCATGGTAACGTTGATTCCATACTTCTTGATTAATTGTATTTGCGATATGGATACAATACAGTCTCACTGCAACCGTGATGTATTTTTATTGTGCTTGAGGGGTGAAGAGATACCTACATGAGATATCAAATATATACAGGTAGTGCATGAAATGTTGTATGTATTTCGGGCGTAACTAGCTTTTATGGACCTAGGCGTGTTAATAGCCCTCGCTATCGCTCGGTCTATTACTTACACGCTGCGGTCCATAAAAGCCAATTTTACACCCAGCTTATTCATTAAGCAAAGAGATTCAAAGGAAGCATTTTCATATGTTGAAATAGCATTACGAATATTTCTGTGCACTTCGGTGACCAATTGCAGTGCAGAACGTTCATTTTCTGTACTTAAAAGAATAAAAAATTATTTACGTTCGCGTTCAAGCGAAGAACGTTTGAATAGTTTAGCTATTCTCACTATAGAAGCTGAACTGACGACAGTGTCATTGACCAATTTGTTGACCAATCTGTCCATCAGAAGAAAATGTAAATATCGAATAAATATAGTGTTTATTTCTTTGTTTGGCCTTCCATTCATTATCATCATTCCCAACCCAAGACATTGCTGGCTTTCATTTTATGATTGAATGTTTTGCTCATTTTCCGTTGATTTATGGGGCGGCAAACCCTACAGGCCCGGGGCGCTGAATATTGAAATACGCCCCTGGTGCTGTGATGAAACATTACTGTTAGCACTACTTCGTCAATTGAAATCTAATAACACCCAATGTATAATTTTCCATCAAAGAAATGAACAAAATATTGATTTGAATATTATAATAAAAAATTAAAGATTGAAACAAACTGCCTATACCAAATACCTTGGTATTTGGACTGATGAAAAGTTAACATGGGACAAGCATATTGGCATGTTCAGAGAAAAAATGTCTCCCATAGTTGGTGCCCTAAGAAGATGTCCAAAACTCATCCCGAATATAGCAAATACCGTTCTATACTCTCGCATCCTTAGTACAATGAACTATCTCATAAATATTTGGGGTTCATGTTCCAAGAATAATTTCAACAAAATATCTGTACTATATGAAAAAGCATTTAAAGTACTGTATCGTCTTCCATATGACACCTCATTTTTATACTTTTTCATGTTTGTTTGTTTGAAAATGTGTCATTGTTGTATACAAATTGATTCGTATTGCTATCTGCTTCGATTATTTTAATAATTTTTAAAAACATGTTATTACCAGATACTGACTAAACAGTAATGTCATTACTGTTACTCCCTAAGATGTATATATACCAATCTGACTTGCCGCATGTACATGAACATGTACCTGAAAATGGCTAATAAAGTATTTCTATTTCTATTTCTATTTCATCAAATCAACTTTCAACAATAAATCAGTATAAAGTCGACTTTAACTATAAAAGGCCACATTTGAGACTTAAAGTTCCTTTGAAAATAAATTATGGAATCAGATCCTCCACATAAAGGATACTTTTCAGATAAAAGGGAACTTCAAGTTGATTATGGAACCGGCTGTAAGAAGGTGCACTTTTTACCTGGCCACCGTATTTGTAGTCCTGCACGAGCCACTCCTCGGTCTGCGAGCTGCGGTTCTCTTTCTTGTGCCGCCGGACGGGAGTGAAGACGTTCGGGCACTCGGGGTAGCTCATCTTCAGAGTGGTGATGTTGATGACGTCGGCGGACTCGTCGTTCAGCACCTGCATGGCGTCGTGCGAGCTCTCGATGTCGTCCATGGATTTGTCGTTGATCTGCATTGAGTTATTCAATCATTCACTACTTGTATTCAAATCGAAAATAAAAGAGAAATACTTAATTTCATAGCTGACATCAAATGTTTCTTGAAGTAGTGTTAGGTCAAGCGGAAATTGTAATCTTTATATATTTTTTTCTGTACGCTCAACTGTATACGTGGATAACACTTTGGGTTATGCCTGTTGTTATCTTATATGACTTCAATAATTGAATAAATAAATAAATAAAATCTGAGAACGATGTTACACTTGAGGCCAAAGACAAAATCTACTATGGTAAAATGTTTGGTTGTCGACCTGCTTGAACGACTGGTTGACTGAAAGAACTGATCCAAATGAAAATACGAATGGTTTCGACCGATCGCTCGTATATAAAAACTTTAAAAATCGCAAACTTCACTTACCAATTGGTAATATACCGAAAATAACACATTACCTGGCATCTTAAAATCCAGATATATTAGGAAGCATATATATGAGCACAGCTGAGCACAGTAGAGAGCTTACAGCTTACCTCTGTAAGCTCTCTACTGTGATATGAGTAATTGAATTCCTCGAGACAGATTTTGTTGGATGAAATAATGATCTTGAACTCTATATGTCAGAAATGATGCACTCAAGTGAAACATCCAGTGATGTTATGCTATTTTTTTGAAATATAAGAAGGTTGAGTCACTCAATTTTGAAGACTGTAGATGCTCTTTCTGATTTTTTGAGTAATTTGATTGTTTTGAGGTCATACTCTATATCTTTGAACCGCATCGACCATCAAAAAGCCCGAACTGTGATCTTATATCGGTCGGCCTTGGTCTTCAATAAGAAACGCTGACATAAGTTCGGTCGATTCCGTCATCAATCAAAAACCTTAGGGTCGAATTATGGTCCAAGTAGTCGCGCCTGGTCGGCAATAGAAAACTCTCCTTATGTAGACCGCTAATGCTATGACACAAAGGCTCCATACTGTTACGTTATTCGGGTGCAGAAGCGAACACGACACTATTTATTTTCGAACTGATTTATTTAAACTAAAAAAATAGTAATTTATATCGAACTTATAACTACTATTTATGTAAAACGATTTATATCCCGCGGTATATAACTGTCGATCTGACATTCGCTGCTTAACTGACTGACGCAGTTGTTCGGCCGTCTTATATATAAGATCCATTGATAGGCTTTGGTTCGAGAACGTTCTCGAATGATCTTCCATCTCCTTCTCTTTGTTCTAGAAGTAAGATGCCTAGAAGGTTCTTAGAACAATACCTCTTTCTCTAATTGTTCCATCGATTGTTTCCAGAACATTCCAGAATCTTACGTTATTTGTCACCGCGGCATATATTGAGTGTTCGGAAATATGCTGGTGCATGTAGGAATCATTGAGAGGTTGGAGAACAATCTGGAATGCGTGTTACAGGATGATCGTTGTACTCCTGCCATCCTGCTGATGTTTCTAGAGCCCCTTTAAGGGGAATATCATTACAATACCTTAGGCATGTTCTTTTTAACACCACACTTTCATCATTGATGGAAGTGACGTCACTCTCTGATGCATCGAATTGTTGGATTCGTCAGTGTTGAAAAAAAAGCAGTTATTTGAAATGACAATCACAACTGTTTTTTCCTTTATTCATTCATCTTTTCGTGATTTGATGGGAATTTAGACTGTTCGAATTGGCGAATGGAAAATGATGTATGTATTAAAAGTGTTATTGGAATCCTTGTCTCCAGATCCAGAAGTTCTAGCAGTTCTTCTAATAGTTCCGAGAATGAAATATTGTTTATGTTGGGGAATAGACGAGATAGGTTGAAAATTCTCAACAACCAATACTTATACAAAACATTGCATTACATTATGATAATATGGATAGTCATTAATAATAATTCTCTGTTGGTACTTTACTACATCTTCAGTAATATACATTGCTCGCTAGCAGCCATGGAACCACCTACATTTCCGGAAACTGATATTAGGAGGCAAGATAGGTTGAATATCACTTCGGATTCGAAATCAGGACGTCCAATTTACTGTCTAATCATATTTTTCTGGAGAATTTTCAGTTCTGAAATATTGAATTTTGTTTCACTTTTCATGGAAGCACCCCTCTGCATCTTAAATAATAATTGTGGTATGGTTCTGAAAAGACCCCACACGAAAACATGGGAAATTGGCTCTCGGTCGGATTGGCTGAAATTCTACTATATAAGTTGGAAGTTTTGTTGATATATAAGTCGAAAAAGTTGGTATAAGATTGATTGATTGTCTTTATTACCCCAAGAAACATTTCTGTTTTGTCGCAATTTTTACGGAAGCACCCCCGTATCTCACGTAATTATCGAGATAGGGTTCTGAAATTTGCAGGAGGAAGGGAAAATCCAGAGATTAAGAGAGGGGTCACACGAGCGTTTAAATGACGGACGTTGTAACGCGCGTTGTAGCGGACGTTGTAGAATAACACCAGCGTGATATGCGTCGGTCACACCACCAACGCGCGCTCAACTCGTCGCGCGTTATTCATTGTCAACGCTCAGCACCTCTAGTACGCCCGTTGGTGGACACAGCGCGCGTTCTTGTTCAACACATGGTCAGATATACGTAGCCACACGATATTCAATTTAACGCGCGTCTATCTGACGATTATACGAAACTGGCAGTATTTTTGTGATCTGGCAACAGCTAACGGTTGAGTTGTCCGTATCGTAGACTATCGTAGACATCGTAGACTATCGTAGACGTTGTTATCGTATGTTTTGGACTTGTTTTTGATTCATTATATCAAACATGGATATAGAAGTGATCATAAATGAGGTCTAAAAACGTCCCGTGCTTTGGGATACTTCTGATGAGGAGTACAAGGACCGGAATAAGAAAACTACAGCTTGAGAGGATAGAGAGTATAAAATGATACACTTAAGAACCTCTCACTGTTTATGGGATGAACCCACCAATTACGTTTTTTCCTAGCCTGCTTTTTTTTACGTAGATCTAGGTATAAAATCAGAAATGCGGCAACATCCTGCGGACCTTCCATGACTGTCACATGTATACTCAACAAACTGACGCTCGTAACTAAACGCTCGTGTGGCTGGAAGATTTGTCGCGCGTTCCAAAATAACGTCCGTTTTAACGTGCGTTGCATAAACGCTCGTGTGGCCCCTCTCTAAGTCAATTACATAATATACGGGGGTGCGTTCGTAAAAAGTGCGACAAAATTAAATTTTTCAGAACTGAAAATTCTCCAGGAAAAATATGAATAGTTAGTGAATTGGGCGTCCTGATTCCGAATCTGTAGCGATTTTCGAGCTATATTGACTCCTACTGTTGGCGAGCAGTGTATATCACTGAACATGACCCCACTTAGCCATAGAGTGCATTTTCGCTTCGCTCCAGGAAATTTCAGGATCCTGATAGATACAGGGGTGGTTTGTAATTGACTTAATTTCTGAACTTTCCCTTCCTCCTACAAATTTCAGAACCCTATCTCGATAATTACGTGAGATACTGGGGTGCTTTCATGAGAAGTGAGACAAAATTCAATTTTCCAGAACTAAAAATTTTCTAGAAAAACTATGAATTGGGCGTCCTGATTCCGAATCCGAAGTAATTTTCAACCTATTTTGACTCCTAATATCATTTTCCGGAAATTGGGGTGGTTCCATGGCTGTTGGAAAGCAGTGTATATCACTGAAGATGACTTCTTTTGGTAATAGTGAATTTTTGGTATATATCTCGCTCCCAGCAAATTTCAGGATCCTTATCCAACGATTACGTAAGATACAAGGGTGTTACCATTAGAAATGAAATAATAATAAGATATAACAGGTAAACAAAAAACAAATACTCATACAATATCAACCTTGTCTTTTATAAGTAGGTATTCAAATAAGAAATGGAATTATCAAAGTATCTGAAGCAGATATTTTTTAAAGTTAATTTTGAATCTAGGTTATCGTTTATTGAAAAACTAGCTTCCGGTGAGAAATAAAATTCTGGCATGAGGAAGTTGATTACAAACAACAATAATAAAATAATATAAGGTGACAACAACAAAAAAATCTAAAAAAATCTAAAAATGCTAAATCGATCAAGTCATAAAAATAGCCAGTAGATGGCAAAGTATCAATTTTATCCATTTTGTAATGAAATCGTGTGTTTTTTTTATTCAATTTTGAATTTTGAAATATGTCTGCAATTTTTTATATTATGTGGTAATTTATTGAATTCAGCTAGAGCAGCGTGAGTAATTTTTTTCTGGCCAATTATAGAAGTAGCAGAATCAAGATGAAATAAGTTTAATTGTCTCGTGTGATGACCATGCATTTCTGAGTTCCTTATCAAAACGAAATTGGATTTCAGATTATTGTTTATTATATTATATGAAACTTTAAGAGAATCTATTTTATATAATTCGTCCAATGAAAATTGTTCTGTATATTCCCCAATTGACCTGGTAATGAGTTGTATGGAACGATTTCTAAATAATCTAGCAACCACTCACCCTGAGCACCCTATCGCCCACCGTCAAACTCTTATCCCTCGCCGCCACCCCACCCTCGCCCACCCTATGAATGTACACGCCCATCTTGAGCGACAGGCCGTGACTGCCGCGCGCCAGCCGCGCCGTGTGTATCCACTTGGTCACGTGGTCGGCCTTCGGCTCCCCCCCTCCACCGCCACCACCGCTGGGGCGCGCGCTGCCGTTGCGCCGCACCAGCACCCGGGCCAGCGGCATGCTGGACCGGATGGCCTCGGTGACCATGCGCAGAGAGCCCTGGCTGCAGTCGACGTCGTTCACGCTGAGGATGTAGTCGTTCGGGTAGAGTTTGCCTTCGGCCGTCGAGCCGGAGGCTACCGAGGATACGAACACGTAGCCGTTACCTGTAGGGGATAATTGAATATTCTCACGAATTGTACAGGGTTTCTATAAATGATCGTAACATCGTAGTATCCGTTGAAATGTTTTCTCCTTTTGCCGCCTTTCATTTATGGAGATTCACACATTCGAATTTTATTTCTGACATCAATCATTATACTGTCATAGCTGATAAACTCAATGTACAGATCCAAGCATCTTCTTTGAAAGCCCACATCGGAACAGTGATCAACAGATTCATCCAAACTGGAAACGTTAATAAAAAGAAATCAACAGGAAGGCCCCAAATATCGGAAGAAGTTGTCGAAAATCTAAGGGCGCGTGTTGAGCAAAATCCTCAAACGTCTTTGAAGAGATTATCTTTACAATCTAGTGTGCCACTAAGTATATGCCATAAAGTGCTCAAGAAAAGATTGCATATGCACCCTTACAAGACCAGTGTACTACAGCAACTTCTGCCAATAGATATGCCACGTCGTCTGGAGTACTGCCAATGGTTCGAAAATAATCTCGACCAGCTATTGGACCTAACATTTTTCAGCGATGAGGCTGGGTTTCATTTGTCGGGATACGTTTGGAGATCTGAGAATCCCCACCAATTTCATTGAGACTCCACGACATTCTCAAAAAATTGGGGTGTGGTTAGCAGTTTCTCGTAGGCGAATATATGGACCGATTTTCTTCGATGGCACTATCAATGGTGAAAGGTACAGACGAGTGATGTTAGAACATTCATCAATCAACTTGATGATGAAGAAATTCGAGTTGGCTATTTTCAGCAAGATGGGTCCACTAAAAAAATGTCAACAGCCACTAACGATCATTTATTGAGACCCTGTATTTTTTCTACAAGCGTACGTGATTCACCCTATACCGGTACGCAATTTAGTTTGGGAAGTGTCATTTTCCCTCAGTAGTGCGGGAAAAACATGTATATAATATTCTCGCAAAATATGAGTGGTGGGTGACACAATATGGAAATTTTAGTTTTTTTGCAGTATTTAGTGAGTTTGTACAAAATCATCCATCAAATTTCACTATTTATTGTGAAAATGAAGAAATATTGAAAAATAATAGTTGATTGTTATATAAATCCCTCTATAGCCTTTGATTGATCTGATGTGGGAAACAATTGTTGTCATGTCAATCAAAACACAAATTAGTTAGTGTAATTCTCAGAGTGACAGACAGACCATTACTGTCATTTTTGATTCAGTGGAATTGCGATGAAAAACTTCCAGCTACAGATGCGATGAAGATGAATTATTGCCAATGAAGTTTCAAGAAATGTATGAAAAGCACTACACGGGATTTATTGAATAGTGCAACAGTAAAAAAGTGAAAACACCAAATGAAGAAGTATTTTTGCCTCATTTCCTAGAAATGTCTGAAACCTAGAGGCCAAACACCATGGGCATGCTGGCTTCCGCAATAAGCTTACCTACATAATGCTTCAATCGGTACACCCAGTGGCGGCTCCTCAGAGGAGGCAACGGAGGCTGAGCCTCCTCAGAGATTCTCCTTAAACTGATATTATCTATACCTTCTCATTAAGAGGACACCAAAATACATGGATTTTGATTTTATTTCCTGTTTTCAGGTAAAAATTTTTGAATTGGCAACAGTGCTTGCCCACGCATCACACGTTGAAGTCTGCAAATCACGCGTAAAATATTCAAATTGGCAACATCTATAGGAGGCTAGACTCCTTCACAATGCGCAACCCGAATACACCCGAATAGCACGTGTTTGTCGTGTCGCGTCGCGAATTGCGGACAATCTGGTGCGAATTCATCGTTTATGTTTATGTTATTATGTTAGGTTAATGGTTAGGGGCTCTAAAAATTTCTGAAAATGAGTGTTTCAAACGATTGCGATTTAGTGGAATACTTTTTGGTGAACCCATTCAGTGCTTTGTCTTATGAAGATAAATTGATTGTGAAAAACAAACGTCCGACACCGGAATTAAAAAATCTGATTGTAACAGGTAACAAACAAAATCGTTCGTTCAATTCTGATAATTATAAAAAATATATCTGGTTGATGGGATCTGAGGTAAGGAATAAGCTATTTTGTTGGTACTGCGTATTATTTTCAACCGATAAGTCATCATGTTGGGGGCAATTAGGATATAATGATTTGAAAAATTTGCCTCGTGGATTGGATAGACACTGCAAATCATAGGAACACATCTCTTCAAGTATTGAGTTCAGGTTAACTGGCAAACAGAATGTCATCAAAGCTATCGATTTGGGTGAGTCGTAGAGAGTTGTTTTTCACAATAAATTTCATATCATTCAGCCTCCTCTGTCATGAAAGTCACGAGCCGCCACTGGTACACACAATAGATATATAACTAATTATTAAAAGATAGAGAATATATCACTATTGTTGGTTGTTCCTATTTGCAGGAATAATTGATTGAACAAATCAATCAATTTCCTACGCTTGTAGAAAACATTTTGTTCCTTACTCATGCGGAAAGTGTCTTTCCCGCACTCGACTGCTTTCGCGAACGGAAAGTAATCATTCTCTAGATGGCTTTGAAGAATCGTGTGTGATATTTGTCAAAGAAGATAATTGATTAATCAATTGAGGAAAAGGAAAAATCTGTAAATTACCCTAATCTTAAAATATGTGACCTAATAAATGTGTCTGTGCCTGAGTGCTATATTTCTATGTCTTTATTTATTGACTTATTGTAGATTTTACTTTAATGAAGAGCACTGTGCTAATAAAGTTTGATATAAATATAATATAATTGAGAATTTATGAATTATTGAATAAGTAATATTTCTGAAGTTGCCAATTGTATTTCAACATATGAGCTATGGTCTGCTCCTACTTAGGAAATCGTGACGTCAGTTTTTAATTGCGGTAAATTTTTGGCCGTTCGAATATTACCGTGGCATTATTGATGATTTAAGCACCTGGAAATCGACCGAGAAATTCTAAAAAATATGGAATTGAAAGGTATTTATCTACGACTGGTTTCAAAATTATTTGAGTGATAGGAAACAATTCGTATATTTAAGAGAATCATTCAGTAAGAGCGATGAAATAGTATGCGGTGTACCGCAAGGATCAGTATTGGGCCCTATTCTATTTCTTATTTATATCAACTCTATTGCAAATTTGAAGTTGAAAGGTAAAATTTATATGTTTGCCGATGACACAACCTTAATCTATTCAGCAGGTTCAGCAAAACAAATTAGGGATGATATTTCAAGTGATTTGAAAATATTATTATCATGGTTATCATGTTATAAATTGAGTATAAATTATAGTAAATCAGCATTTATGATAATTTCAAAAAAATCAAGATATAATGAGTACAAATTTCCAATTGCATGTAATAATGAAGTCATCAAATATTCAAATTATATCAAGTTTCTTGGTCTGTACATAGATGAACATTTGTCATGGTCAAAACATATTGAAATACTTAGGAAAAAAATATCTCCAATAATTGGTATACTTTTTAGGGTACGGAACCAAGTTCCTATAAAATGTCTCAAATCTATATACTTCTCTTTGATCTATTCTAAACTTGAATATTTGATTTCTGTATGGGGTTCAACAAAACTATCAATTATAAAGCCTCTCAAAACTCTTCAAAATAAAATTATCAAATGTATATACAGACTAAATTATTCGGAACCTACTATGAACCTTTACAGAAGAAGAGAATTATTAGATATAGATTCCTTATATAAATTCAAATTAATGTCGTTCATTCATTCAGTTAAACATTGTCAAAAGCATTCAAATTTGGTTTTCCAAGTCAATAGTAATCACCACAACCATACAACCAGACAAGCAGATCATTTTTCTGTCAAGAAAATTAAATCAGTTATTGGTAAAAAATCAATCTATCACAATGGAATGATACAATACAATTCACTACCAAATAACTTGAAGCTGATTAATAGGATTGAAAAATTTAAGAGAATTCAAGAAACATCTACTCCTGTAATATTGACATCTTATCTCATTTTTATAGTTTTCTTGTACAACTACTATAGTTTTCAATTGTGTACCTAACAGCTGAGTCAATTGAGGATCATATTCATTTGAACTTGAAAAAAAAAAAAGATTCTTTTTGAGTGTGAGTCTTATTTTACTGTCTTCTTTATTTTATTTTGTCAAATATATTTATGTATTCACTATGTTCCCTGCTATAAACAAATGTTGTTTCTTGGGAATAATAAAGTTGATTGATTGATTGATTAAATGCTCCCTCATTTAAAGACACAAACTGGCCAATTAACTCCCACGGGAGCAAATAAATTGGCTTCAGCTGACTTCTTTTGTAGATATATAGGTATAAGATCTGTGCTACCCAAGTACCTAATCAGTGTCGATAGCTCCAACGTACTTACATTCCACACCTTATGGCGGGTAATTCAAACCAAACCACCACACTTGATATAGAAATAGCTATTGAATGATGATTCTATTCAAGCAATAAAAAAAATATTCCACTTGTCTATTCTCGAAGTTATTCACTCACCGGAAAAGTCTCTCCCGCCGCCGAACTCCAGTCCCTCCTCGTCGGTGGCAGTGAGTTCGAGTTCCACCACCTCGGTGCGCCCCCTCGCCTGGAACTCCTGCAGCCTGTCGTAGCCCCCCTGCGACGGCAGTCTGCTCAGAGACAAAGTCCAAAGTATATCTCGTCAGATTGTGTTTAGAATTCAACTGTCAGTACTGAATTTCATCAAAATAAAATATAGCTTCGATATGAATCAGTTTGGTTATCAAGAAAATAGTGGCACTCAAGCGGCAGTATTACAAGTGATAGAAGCATAAAAATCGGTACCACTACGTTAAACGTCATCAAAAGTTGCTATGAGAAAGTATTTTCAGTTTTTCCGTATCTCCAATAATGAGGGAGAAAAAAAAATATTGATGAAAAGTTAAGATTCGAAAGCCACATTAACAAGTTGTGTAAAAGTTTAGCATCGGGTTGCTTTGCTGTACGTAGTGTTTCTCACGAATTGGATATTGCTGATGCTAGGCAGGTTTATTTTTCATTAGTAGAGTCACATCTACGCTATGGCATTTGCTTTTGGGGTATATGTTCACAGCAACTGTTTGAAATGGTCTTTACCCTTCAAAAAAGAGCCATTAGATATTTATGTAAAGCCAAATGCCGCGATTCAGGTAGACCATTGTTTTTAGAGCAAAGGATTTTAACACTGGCATGTCTTTTTATTTTAGAGACAGTATGTCTAATTCACAAGAGATACAGAAATGATATAAACAACTCGTCAGTATATAATACACGTTTAAGACACCATATTGCACTCCCCATCCCTACGTCAGCTCTTACTCAAAATTCTCTTATTTACAAGAGCAGAAAATTGTTCAATCACCTACCCAGCAATTTGAAAGAAATACAGAGTGTATCCAGATTCAGAAAAGAAGTGAAAGAGTTCTTGGTTGTGAGGGCCTATTATACTACAGAGGAATTTTACGAAGATCAATTTAGCTGAGTTTTTATTAATCTGATCAAGTAGGATACAACTTTTTGGACTTTCCATTTTAGTTTAAATCATTAGCTGTCAATGTATTTTACCTGACCTTACCAATATTTATACTAAATTTAAATTTTACGCCCATTACACACTGTGCAATGTATATATATATATATATATATATATATATATATTTAATGATTTTTTATTTTTTATTTTTTTTTATTTGTCTTGTCTTGTGTATTGTCCAAAAAACTGATTTCAACATTTGTGTGTATATCGGAACTATAAACTTTTAAATTTAAATTTAGGATTCCAGACTTTGTCAATAAGATGTATCTATCTTCAGACAATAAAGTATTTTGATGATGATGATGATGATGATGATATTCCAAAAAGTAACTTTTTTCGATATAACTCAAAAACTGAAGATGACTTTAAAAAATTTAAAAGGCTCTTGGTATGAGCCTCCGAATGCGCAACTTTTTCCCCAATCAACCGACTCCGTATCTCCTACCGTTTTAGAGATCCCCATGCTGCTCAACCTTATCTTGGACAGACTGTATACTTACAGGGTCAGAAAGTGAATGATGTGTCTTTCAAATATAAACGACGAAGCCCTTGCGGAAATGTCGATGTCTTTTATAAAAAACGACACTCGCAATGTGTTAATAAAGGCCTGGTTTCTCTGACCAGATCGTACCGAAATATTTCGGCAAATATCAGCGTACAGAAAGTTGATATTCGCCGGATTCAGTTCGTTCAGAAGTTTCGTCTATGTGTGGTTTGTCTGAAGAAATTTTTCGTAAACTTTCGTTCCGATATATTTCAGTCTTCTCGTAGGGCGTTTGCGGCAAAGTCAAAATAAAAAATGGATTATTTTATTGCTATGATTTTAGGAGAAGAACATGACGACGATGATGAGTATGCGTTATTAGGAGTAGGTATGTACTAAAAATAATAAAGTTAAAGTTTTGAACATGTTTGAGAAAAGGACCAAAGAAGGTGTTTAGGAGTTGTTAGTGTTGAAGCATCTTTCGGATAATGATACAATATTCAATAGTTATTTATTATACAAGGGAAAAAAGTAGTAGACTTTAGCTCCAGGTTGTGTTGTGAGCCGTGAGCTGAAATCTAATATTTTTCCCGTATATAATACAATATTTTTTTCTGTGACAGAAAAAAGGACGAATCAATATTGAGAAGATATTACATTATCGACGTAAAATTTCAAGTTTTCAACAGTAGGGACACCTGCGTTGTAGGCATCTTTATCATTCTTTTGAAGTAATCACATATCTGATATCACTTCTGCCAGTCCAATTCTGTAATTTGATTTAAAAAAATTGCGAATTTAGTGGTTGTTTAGTAATATACGTAGCCGCAAATTCGAATGGAAGATAAAAGGACTTGCACTTCTTTCTCGGAGACGGTATTATTGACTCATTTTTCGGAACTATAGCACAACAAAAGCCATCAACAGTGTATATATTTGTGATATAATTATATCCGGGAAAAAAGTACTCAATTTTTTCCCACGGGAAAAAAGTAATTTATGAAAAGTGACATTTTATAACCTGCAAACACCAAACCAAACTTTTTTACCGTCACAGAAAAAATACTTTGTTTGTTTGTCTAGGTCTGAAAACAAACAAACTACACTATTTTGGCGAACTGTGCCGTTTTGTAATGGTTCAAATCAAACACTGGGTGATTCCGACGAACTGCTAACCGTTCACTTTCCCGAAATTTCGGTCCGATCTTTTATACAAACCACCACTACGTACTACAAATACGCTCGGTTTCACCGGAAACGCTAACGAACTGTCTGCGCTATATCACCGAAATATTTCGGGCCGATCTGGTCAGAGAAACCAGAATTTAATAGGGAAATCATTGATTTTATATAACCTGTTGCTGTCGCAGTCCAGATGCGAGTCGAGCGCCTCGCGTAGCTCCTTCGTCTCGTTGAGCAGCTCGTTGCGCTGCTTTTTGACAGCGTCAGACTCGCGCAGCGACTCGGCTAGCTCCGACACGGCGCGATCACGTTCTTTACGCATGTTGTCGCAAAGCGTCCTTAAAACAGAAACATTTCATTTGATATTAATAAGACGCATTGTAATATTTTCATCTGCAATACAGTTTTTCGATTATGAGTCTTTATTTAATTCAGTCTAATTCTATTAGCCACATCAGTCAGTTTTAGGCCAAACATTGGTGCTGAAACCAGGGAACAGCAGGGAATAATAGTGGATTTATAAACTCAACTAAACTAAGAACTTGAATTAACAATTAACAACTATAAGGAGGCGTTTATAAACATTATTTACTGAAAATTTAGAATTAAAGTGATTAGAGTAAAGAAACTGTTCTGGGCATTCTTCATTCTTGTTTTTGGTTATGTTATGTGTGATAAAAAGGGTTGATTTCCTTCCTGATGAAAAATATTTTATATTCTTTGGCCTTATCTTGAATCTCCGATTTATTCTCTTCTTGATGACTACTTTCTTTCCTAATGCCATGCAGAACATTGAATTACATCCTCCCGAAATCTATGCATCGACTCGTATGAACTAATATTGATACAAGTGAATCTTTCCTGAATGCCTATTGATTTGATTTGAAAAGTTGATTTGATTTCGATTTAGCCAGGCCACGCTAGACACCTACAGACTGGTTTCGAGCTCTTTGACTCTCCTCAGTATCGATAAATTTACCCAATGTGACGCCACTGGAAATATTATTTCGAATCTAATTGCACTAGAAGAAGCTCTATATTACTATTAACAAAACCACAACGTTTTATTGAAATTGATGGAAAGACAATTGAGAAATGAATAGAGAATTGATTTTTCATGAAAATATTAATACCCTGTATCTCGAAAACGAAGCAAGTTAGGACACATGTTTATATGAACTTTATTTCCTAAAATATCACAAGGAGAATCACCCCTTGAATTTTTTCGGTGTTATTTAGATACACCCTGTATAAGTTTCCCAAGTATTTTCGGGAAAAATCTAAATAAATGAAGATGTTAAGTATTCAACAAGTTCTGTGTTACTAACCTGATGCTTTCTCTTTCCTGTACTATCTTGTCTCTTTCACCAAACGCCCAATCCCTGCGTCGTTTAGATACCTGATGAAATAGTACGAACATAATTAATTTTTATAATAGGTTGATCAAACAGTTAAATCAAAGGTATCCCAGAAAATTTAAGTAATTTTCAGCTCATTAATCCTTGATTAATTATTATTTTTACTCCAGGGTTTTTTAACAAGAAACATTCAATAATACATAGGATTGCTACATATGTCAAGTTTCAACCCTCGAATTCGTCAATGTATTGAAGGCAAAAACATGTATTATAACTTTAGCATATATATACATTTTCAATTTACAATCACTAATGACTTGTATTGATAAGGATGATGCCTTGTCGACTCGGGTACTATTTATATTCGGAATCAATGCTAGGGTTCGCAATTTTTCCCAATGGGAATGACCGCCTTTCGATATTGCTTACCTAGGTATTATCGCTGCGTAAGCGTTGTTTTTGCAAATTTTTAAGGAACTGACGTCTATGAACTCCGCTGACCTGATCAAAACTACAATGTACGGGATGTTTCAATTTGGAAAAGTTAACTTATGATGAAAGATCTAACCTTTCTAAAGCTTTTGTGAGGTATTCTGTGGTTGTGGTAAAGCCGAACACTGTTGAGTCTCTTCAGTTATTTGAAGTATACCCATATGTGTCTAGCGTATAGGGAAATAGAAAAATTGACACGACACTGAATGATGTGATGTGAACTGTATGCTTGACCGATGACTCGTAGATACTCACTATCACCGACCGACGAAGTGACGAACTGTCTTCTTAAAAGAGATATCTATTTACCGTAATAAAGATTCGTGGGACAGCAGATAAATTTTGTGTTTTAGTTCTGATTTCTTCTTTTTATATTCAAAGTGAAGTGTTTTTCTGCAAAACATAGTCAGTTGAAGGTAGTCAAGAGGTATCAAATGAAATCACTAACTTTCTGCATACACAGTATAGATCGCATTGCATACTTCCATTTTCAAATCATCATCCAGATCTACTGTCTTGTGTTTTCTAGTCCTAAATTTTCCTGGCGTACTCAAACTTTCGATTCTCTCCGAAGGTATTTTAATACTCGAAAATTATGTAAGTGCATCATGTTGTAAGGTCTGACTATTTTTATTATTGATCAGGAAGAATTATGATTCACAATACTTTTGAGACAATTCGGAGTGCATAACATCATGATGCCAATTTTTTTGTTAAAGCTGAAATATGCTGGTCAAATTTTAATCTATAATCAATACAGATTCCCAGGAATTTGGATTGGTTCTTATTCTCAATAAAATGCCCATTCAAGTACAAATCGTCGATATTAGAGTTGAAGGTGAGTAAGTTTGTTTTTTTGATGTAAAAGCTCAAGTAGTTTACGTCATACCATTTTTTAACAACATCCAAGTCCCCAGATACAGTATCTTTCATACGATCAGTATCTTTTCCATGCCAAAGGAGCGTTGTATCATCCGCAAAGAACGTAAAAATTCCTTCAATTGAAGGAGTAACCAGGTCGTTCAGATATATAAGGAAAAGAATCGGGCCTAGAACTGATCCTTGTGGAACACCCCATAAGATTTCCCTTGTGTGTGATAGTTTTTCATTTGATTTCACTACTCGTTTTCTATCACTAATGTAAGACCTAAACCAGTCATTACACACTCCTCTGAAGCCATAGCAGTCCAACTTTTGCAAAACAAGTTCATGATTTACACAATCAAAGGCTTTAGAGAAGTCGCAGAATACTGCAGCTGCGACTTCCCCATTGTTGAGATGTGTGTAGACATGTTCCAGAAAGGAAAAGATTGCATCGTTTGTGCCCTTTGCATTCTGAAAGCCAAATTGACAGTTGGTTAAAATTTTATGTGAGTCAAGAAAAGCTAATATTCTCTTTTTAACCAGTTTTTCTATGATTTTCGAGAGGGTTGAGAGCAGGGAGATTGGTCTAAAGTTACTCGGATCTTCAGAATTACCACCTTTGAATAGAGGAATTACAAGGGCTGTTTTTAGACACGGAGGGAATTTTCCAAGAGCAAAAGATTTATTTATAGCCATAACTAGTGTAATCAATGCGGAATCGGGAAGCTTATTCAAAATTTTAACAGAAATTTCGTGAATGCCTGTTGAATTTTTGTTTATAATTTCATGTAAGATTTCTTTCAGCTCCGGTAAATTTGTATCTTCAAAATGAAAATTGTTGGGTATATTCACATTATTTAAATAATCAATTGGATTTGAAGTAGGTACAAGGGATGAGGTAAGTTTTTCAGCTATTGTGCAGTAAAAGTCATTGAGGGTTTCAGGATCTATATTGACGGGTTCTGGAAGTGGTTTTGATTTACCTCTCAGACTATTCACTAACTAACCCGTTGAGTTCAAAATCGTTGTCGTAACTTATGTCAATGAACGCCATGATATACATTGCTGCTCTGACACCATAATATTGTGGCGTGCCAAGAGCAGTATTGAACTCAAAGAGATGATATACAATGATATAAACAGTGTTAAAGTTTGATGTGATTCTAATCTACTTTTTTCTCAATATTTCAAAAACAAACTCATTAACCTGCCGATGCTCACTTGAGGACATATCCCTTGGGTCAAATATTATTGAAAGTGAACTCAACACAAAATTCCTAGGATTGTTTATTGATACTCGGTTGGGATTCGAGGAACACATTCAGGTCTTGAGGAAAAAATATCTGGGTGTTTTGCAGTCAAGATTGTCTCAAAGGAGTTGGGATTGGGTGCTGGTACAATCGTTTACTATTCCCCAATTGAGTCTCATCTCAGGTATGGCATCCCATTCTGGGGTGCATGTAATGCATACTGCATGAACAGTATTCTTGTTCTTCAAAAAACGAGGGATAAGATTTATGTGCAAAGTTAAAATTCATGACTCCTGTAAGCCTTCAATCATTGAACATAAAATATTCACGATAATTGCAATTTTTATATCAGAAACCGTTTGTTTGATAAGGAAACATCTGAACACGTTCAACAAACTTCCTTCACACTATGTCACTCGACAAGCTATGAACGTAACTCTGCCACTTCCTAAATCATCACTGATTAAAGACTGTTATCTACAACGGCTGCAAGATGTACAATCATTTACCTAGTTATGTCAAAAACACTGCCAATTTGAACATTCTTAGAAAATCTGTGAAAAACTTCCTATTACATAAAGCTTATTATAATTTACAGGAATTTCACTCAGATACTTTAACACTTTTATGATTTCTATTTACTTGTAATCTGTTTTTTATATACAGTTGTTGCGGTTCGTTTTTTTTTTCAAATTCATTTTACATACTAATGTATGAAATTGACATATACTATTTTAGTATCACATTTTCATTATTATTATCAACAAGAATACAATTTCTTACGGTAATTGAGTATATTTTGTCTCTCTCTATATGCAAGACTGAAGAAGATAGCAATTTGCACGTAGGCCTATGCTAATTTCATTCAGACGCGAAGAAATATTATACAGACTGTAACTAAAAATCGAAAAAAAAATCGGATGAAAAGATTTAATTCAAAAAATAAATTCATAGTATGAATGAGGATTACAAGAGTAGATATTGGGTCTTTGCGGCAGAGCGGTAGTTCACACTATGAAAACGGTAGATCTAGCGCTACTCTCCGTAACTGATGTCTCCAAATGAAGACCACAGGAAAAAAAAGAGAATGTCACAATATTGTGGAAATTGACTTGACACCGCCATCTGATAGCCTAACCACTATATTTCAGTATAAACAGAAGTCCATAGCAATAATGCAGCATAGTCAGCTAATATGCTCGTTCAAAAATACGTTCACATGGAGAAAACTTGGAATGTTTGATTGATTGATTGTCTTTATTACCCCAAGAAACATTTCTGTTTATGATAGGGATACATAAATACATATAAAAAAAAATAATAATAAAGGGTTAACTATAATGAATTTCACTCAGTGGAAACGAATTAATATTGTCCATTTCAAAAATGCGAAGAAAGGGGAACGTCCAAGCTTATTGCTTGCTTGAATACAGATTCCATTGTGATTTCAATGGGTTGTTTTCACACTGTCGAAAAGTCAAAGTGAACTCTCAGTCATACAAAATAAGAGAAGTTTAAAAGATACGGCCACCATTCTTTCATCTCTTGGAGCGTACCAAAGGGAATTCCTATAATGTTCGAACATTGTAGGTACCTAGGAAGGATGAGGAGAGGAGGTAGGTATTGGGATTTTTTTCAACTTTTGGAGATTATAAGTTCTTGGCGAAAAATTTCAAAGCTGTGCCGTTCTGTGTACAAACGAGTTTTGGTAAAGAGTTGTTCGACATGTTTCGAGGTTGACTACAAAAAGGTGTGTTGACTGGGCTTGTCGAGTACTCCTGAGTGGTGGTAATAAAATAATGAGATTGCTACATGATGATTCCTACTCATATCACGTAGAATTTATAGAAAATGATCAAATTATAGAGATGCTAGCTGTACTATATGACAACTTACCGCTCATTAGGTAGTCAGGCAAGAATCAAGAAAAGTACCAGAGCAATTGCGAATAAACAATCCAGTTTTCTGACAATTTATTCGGACATTCCCCATTTTTTCCTTGAATCTTTGGACTTATTTTTTTGGTGTCGATGATTTTCCATTCAAATATGATTTTCATTTCTAGTTGTTCAACTTTATTGCTCATTATACTCCATCAAATGAATCCAGGTGGTTTGATGTCAGTTTCCTTTAACTTCCAAAAAGTAAGGAGATTTTAAACTTTGGAATACGTTCATTTCGAAACTTACTTTTTGTGACATTCCCCTTTTCCCCTGTGGTCTTCAAATGCCATTATTTCTTAGAACTCCTATAGTACAATGTAAAGATTTGCTAATGTAAAAACGTCACAAACGATAAGATTTCCACAAACTTCTCAAGCACACGACATGTTTCGCTAACACAGTAGCTTCGTCAGTTGGTATCACCGTATGTTTGAGAATTTTGTGAAAATCTTATCGCTTGTGAAGTTTTTACATTTGCCAAGAATTTCCATCAAGTAACGTCCGAGTCAATTCAAAAAAAAGATTCGCTAAGGACAGAGATATTCGAACTGACCGCCATAGAAGGAATCGTGATTGTGATACTAAAAATGCATCCATTTTGAGTTCGATAAAATGAAAAATGGTATTTAGAAACTCATATTGTTTTTGTTCCAAGGAATATAGGGTTAATGGATTGACCTTCTTTTAACGGACACACTGTATATTCCGGACATTTTCGGAAGTAAATACGGAAATAAATACCTCCGCCTCCTGCGAGGCGGCCGCCAACTCGGCCTGCGCCTCGTCCATCGCCTGCCGCATCGCCTCCAGCTCGACGTTCGCCTGATCGAGGTTGTCCAGCCGCCGCCTCCTCTGTCCAATGGACCGAGCCTCCCCGCCGCGCCCGTCCCCCGGCGCCCCGCCCCCGTCCGCCGTCCCGCCCCCACCAGCAAGGTTGTCCAGGTGACGGCCGCGCGACCGCTTCGTTTGGTCGCTGGCGACCAGGTGGCGCTGGTCAGAGGCCGAGGCGCCGAACTTCTCGCGCAGTTCGTTGCATTCTCTGTTCGGATGGAAAAATAGCTATTCATCCCATATACGTATTAATAAACAATACGGATCATAACAAGTGCCAGGATGAAGCCAAAAATATGAAACAAATGAATATCCATAAGGATTTGGTGGCATGATACGCATGCGCCATGCGCTATTATAGTAGTCATCAAAGACATGCGTTTCGGTGGACAATGACGTTTTCTAGCCTTTCAATCAAAGCAGTATATGTCTGATCGTTTCAAAACTTTTCCTTATGGATAGTCATTTGTCTTCAAAAATCGGCTTCATGTTTCGCTATGGAAACAGATAGAGATTATCCGTATTGATTATTAATACGTATATGATTCATCCAGGATGTTTCCGAAAAAGGCAATAGTAATATACAGTCTGTCCAAGATAAGGTTGAACAGCATGGGGATCTCGGAAACGGTAGGAGATACGAAGTCACTTAAATAGGGAAAAAGTCGCGCATTCGGAGGCTCATATCAAGAGCCTTCGAAAATTTTGAAAATTATTTTTAGTTTTTGAGTTATATCGAAAAAAGTGAATTTTTGGAATTTCTATTTTATTTTTTTTCTCCGTTATTATCAGAGATACAGAAAAACTGAAAATACTTTTTTAAAGCAAGTTTTGATGAGGTTTAACGTGGTGATATGCGACGTTTCGTATTCGTGGAACCATCATCAACTTTTGTTTTTTAAATACGGTCCTGATAATTTTTTCACAGATTCTAAAAGGTTTTTTTTATTCTGAATTCAACCATGTACTATACAAGGTGATTCGAATGTGTTTCGACCTATTTCTATCGATCATCAATGTTTTTTCGAACTTCCAAAGGAAAAAAGCCATCAGTTCCACTTATTTCTGATCATTTAGTGTCAAACTTGATGGATTAGTTATTCAATACTGAAAAGTGAATGAAAAATATTTCACTACATCATTCGATCAATGCAGCGTTTAAAATTGTTGATGAATTCTTACACGAATTACTTCAACAACTCAACTTTGACAATACCTACAGAGACATTCATAACAAATGTTCAAAATGATCATTATTTTCTGAACAAAGATATCCTCTTCTCACAGTTGCTTCTGAGACATTGCTAAGCATTTCTGGGGTTATTCTATTGAATGCTTCGAAGACACTGTCCCTTAGTTCTTCTTCATCATCAAAGTTATTTGCGTGTACAAAGTTCGATATATCCCCTAAGAAAAAATCCAGCTGTGTCAAATCACGGACTTCTCTGGAATTATGTACCGGAGCGCCATCTTATTGAAACCAACAGTTCTGAACTTCCGCAATCGGTAAATCATCCAGAGCTTCCTCAAGATGATTCTCAAGCAAATTTCTATAACGTTCGGAAGTCTGTGTTTCATGTTAATTAAAAGGACCAATAATTCGTGTACCAAATATTGCAACCCACATATTGAAGCCGAAACGGTTTTGGTGTCTTGCTGTAATGTATAAATGTTCATTTTCTCGTGAACAATAATGTGTATTATTTCTATCGAAGATACCATGATTAGTAACCATGCTTTCATCAGTCCAGATGATTGTTCGAGGGATATCTGCAAAATTTTGACATTTCCTGGTATACCACTCACAGAATGTCCTACGCCTTTCGTCATCGCCTGGTTTTAGCGCTTGACATATTCTGAATTTGTATGGATGGAATTTTTGTTTCCGCAAAATGAAATGGGTTGTTGATTGAAACCAGTTGATGAGGTATTAGTGTGTTGACTAATTTTCCTTCAAAATAAGTGGAACTGATGGCATTTTTCCTTTGGAGTTTCGAAAAAACATTGATGATGGCCAAAAATAGGTCGAAACACAAATAAACCACCTTGTATAATACATGGTTGAATTCTGAATAAAAAAACCTTTTAGAATTTGTGAAAAAATTATCAGGACCGTATTTAAAAAACAAAAGTTGATGATGGTTCCACGAATACGAAACGTCGCATGAAAAAATCGGTATCACCACGTTGACCGTCATCAAAAGTTGCTATAAAAAAGTATTCTCAGTTTTGCTGTATCTCTAATAATAACGGAGAAAAAAAAATAAAATAGAAATTCCAAAAATTCACTTTTTTCGATATAACTCAAAAACTAAAAATAATTTTCAAAATTTTCGAAGGCTCTTGATATGAGCCTCCGAATGCGCAACTTTTTCCCCATTTAACCGACTTTGTATCTCTTACCGTTTTCGAGATCCCCATGCTGTTCAACCTTATCTTGGACAAACTATATAATCCGCCCAAGTTACACCGAAAAATACGAGAGATGGTTACAAAAATTAGCAACAAGCTGAAAAATGGTAGGTTTGTTCAGAACACCATAATAAATCTCTTGATAAATGACATTTCCGATGTAATAAAAAGTGCAAGCTTCTTAGTTTTTGCTGATGACCTAAAAATGTTTCGCATCATTAGAGATATCCTAGACAGTCAAATTCTTCAAAATGACCTGCGTCCGTAACAATCTCGACCTAAATACCGATAAATATCTTACAATATCGTTTTCCCGTTCTCATAATGTTGCCCTATATAATTACAATATTAACAATATATTCTTGAAAAAAGTAACCGAGATTAAAGATCTTGGAATCATCTTTGATGAACGTCTCACCTTCAAGAGCCATATACTGAAAGTATCAGCATCCGCCAATAGAATGGTAGGTTTTCTATCGCGTAATACAAAAAATTTTTCATACAACACATCATATATTTTGTACTGCTCCCTTGTACGTTTCTTATTGGACTATGGTTGTATGATTTGGTCACCATACTATGCATGTGATATTACACTAATTGAACAAGCCCAAGTTAGATTCGCCAAACACATATCCTACAAAATGGGAACTTACCATCATTGTCTGGAAGTTATTTGTTCAATAAATAAATAAATAAATAAATAAATAATTTCAACTATTCGGATACTCTTGATACCCTCAACCCAACTAATTTATTTGTCCGTCGATTCAGGCTAGGTTCAAGATTATCTCAGGTGAAATTGATTGCTATGAACTTCTCAATAAGATTAACTTTAATGTCCCCTCATATTTTACTAGAAACACAGAATTATTTATTATGAATAATCATAGAACCAACTATGGGTTCTTCAGTCCTTTTTCCCGCATTTTGCGTAATTTCAATGCATTTAACATTGACCCATTCGTTCAGTCTTTAGCCATATTTAAAAATAGAATCGGTAAAATTAATCATAGGTTAATCAGTCGCCATTAATTTAGTCGATACTTTTTATTTTTTTCTCCCCTTTTTTTCATTCTCTTTGGACAGAATGTAATTGTTCAACCTAATGGCTGTGAATAGGTAATAGTTTCAACAACAAGATGTAGTGTTTAAATAAAAAGTTACATTTATTTTATTGTTGAATTTCATCTGTTGATGCTGTGATGTTATTGTCCTTATGCCCTCTTCATTATATATGATTAATTTCTATTGTAAAGGTGAATCCGTTCATTATTAAATAAATAATTGAAATCTACTCGGGGTCAAGGGTCACAAAAACGGATTTCTTGCGAGTTTTAGCAAAATGGTGAGTTCAATCATAAAATTAGAAGAGACAAAAATTGTAGATCAGATAATTATCTATAAAATATGTTCAATTACTTTTTTCCTTTCAGCCATCGTTTTTGAGATATAACGTAGTATGTACTTAGCGCGTTTTCTCAATGTGGTTTCTCCGGTAGGCCTATTCCACAAATATGTTGTGATCTTGTTCAATTTGAAATTGTTGCATATATTGGCAAGGGTTGAAATTGATAAAAGTGATGAGAGCGTTGTAAATTAAAAAAAAAAGGGAAATTTGTTCATCTGATTCATCATTATCTATTACTTCTGCTTCCTCTTCTTGTTCTTCTCCATCTCCTTGTTCTTCTTCTTCATCCTTGGTGCAAGTAAATTGCCCCAATAATGACATATCGCATGTCTCTTCGTTTGTATCAAATGAATCCTCAATTGTTGGTGATTCAACATTGGAGCACGACCAGTCTTGACAATTTGAACATGTTACAGAACAAAATAATCCAACTTTTTTGCAACCACATTCAGCACTACATCCCTTTTTACAGTTACAAAAAATTGTGTTTTGTGTTCAGAAAAATTACTGCAGTCACAGGGAATTGAACCCACGACCAGCAAGCGAATACGGATAAGAATACTGACAGTCTATCCGCACAGCTACATGGCCCTCTGGTATTGGTTTTAATGAAGAATAAACACACATCATCATTATTATATAATTTCAATGTTATTATGTCGGACTTTTGACGTTGGATGTAACACTCAAAATGACGTTCAGATTTTTTCATTCGAACAAAATTTGAGGATTCAAAAAAGGTCAAAATGTTGATAGAGAATAAAAATTCGCGTGTTCAAAGACGTAAACATGTTTGTTCAGTGATATGTCGCTAAAATTTGTTAGTAATCATCATATGGAACAAATCAAATTCAACATGAATTCATCCTACCTGAGGGCCTTGTCTCGCTCGTGCAAGGCGCTAGTGATTTCGCGCCTGAGAGATTCCAGTTGGTAGGTGAAGTTTCGTTTTTCTTCTTGCAGCTCTTGATTGCTCGCCGTCAGCAACTTCATTTTCTTCATTGCTTGCGCCAGGTCGTCACTTAGTTTCTCCATTTCCTTGTGGACAGTATCCCTGAAATCAGTACAGGGTGATTGGTTATATTTTACTCAATAGCTAAATCACCTAATATTGGTAACACAAAAATGTGCAATGGGCAAAAGTGGAGTATTTTCTATGGGCATTCAGAATCTTCAAATAGAAAATGCAAAAAAGCATCATGTACCCCAAAATTTCACATAAGATGATATTTTTTAAATGGAACATTCTGTATTTTATTTTCCCAATTGATAGAGCTCTTTCTTCTGATTTCAAATATAAAGGGTATTCCAATGAGAGGTGTTATTTTGAATAGCCCGCTATTTAATAATAATAATAATAATAAACGTCTTTATTACTTCTGAATAGAAAATGATATATAAAGTATGGGTGGATAATAATTTTCAGAAGCAAAGGGCGAAGTTCAACTCAGTTTCTAGATGACTCCGTCCACTGAATTGCTCTACCACTTAACCCTCAAATACCTCTACAAATCAACATATAGGAACAACAGAGGAAGAAATTAGAAAAAGTGAAAAAATAGTACATATGGATGATAACATATAATAGGAAGTCTGAATGTTGTTATTGATTTGAATTAAACAGATGTGAAAATATATTCGTTTTGAATTTATGAAACACTGCTGATTTCAATTGATGTGGAATATTATTGTAAATATGGCATATTTGATAACTGAAGCATCTTCGGAAAAGTTCTGTTTTGAAAGGGGGAAGACAATACTCCTCTAAACCTAATATTCACATTGTGAACGTCCGTACGGAAAACAATTTTTTTATGGAGATAGGAAGGTTTTTTACTGATGATAATTTTATGAAAGAGGTTAGCGGTCTGATGAAGTCTCCTGTTTTCCATAGTCAGCCAACCAGCATCTTTCATCTTATGAGAGATTCTCTGGCCTCTTCTTATCCCATACATCAATCTCAAGCATGAATTCTGGAGCTTTTGTATCTTATTTTTGTAAAGTTTTGTTAAATGTGGTCCATAGACACAATTGGCATAATTGAAATGTGATAAAACGAGAGTTTCACACATAATAACTTTCAATTTAAAAGGAAGAACATGCCTAACACCATAAATAGTTTTCAGCGAAGAATATGCACGTCGCAAAAGATTATCAACATTCTTTTCAAATCTAAGAGTATGATCAATGATGACCCCAAGATTTTTAGCTTCCTCTACCAGCTGAATTGGTTCAACATTTATTGATATATTTACGGATTCTAGTACTGCAGATCGTTTGGTTTTGGGTCCAAACAGTAACACATTAGATTTACGAGAGTAATAAAACAGGCCAATGTAATGTAATATGGATATCAACAACTCATGATTTATAGTATCAAAGGCTCTGCTGAAGTCGAGTAGTACCAGAGCGGTACAATTCCCGTCATCTGTTGCTCTGACAATATCATCTACAACATGTAGCAGTGCTGTTGCACAACTGAACCCTTTTCTGAATCCAGATTGAACAGATGGTAGCACATTATATTTCTCAGTATGTTCCAAAAGTTGAAACTCGATGGCCCTCTCCAATATTTTAGAAATAGCTGGAAGTAGATGTCACTTTTGAAGCTGTCTTTTATTGATATTTGACATGTAGAAACTATGCCATTAATAAAAATGGAATGATACACGCTCCAACAACGCACTGAAATTATTAAAGGCGAGTTCGGAATTGTAAAAAGAGTCACTCCAAGTGACTTCGGGTAACTCCTATACGTTCGGTATTGACGAAACAGTTCACTCTGTGTTCATGTAGAGTCGATTTTCGATCGGTCGAAATCTAAAAACTGGGCAAATAGAACCTCACTCTGATGACTCTTTCACAAATCAGGAGTTTCCAAGAGTTCCTCCTTTCTTACGTCAAAATAAACGTCAGTCGTTGCCGATTTTGACGCTCATCCTGCCTGGCCTTCCGCCTTTTTTTCAAATTCGAATTTCATTCATAGTTAATTGAGTTGAAAATTGTGTTCATATGGTAACTAAAGCACTTTTCTCAACATTAATTTCTGGATGACCCTTAGGTGTAACATGAAATTCATGTAGTCTTTCCAATAAATGTTCGAAAGTATTGGAGTCCATTCGAAAATGGATTTTGAATTGATCCGAAGTCATACGTCCCATTCCGCGTTCAAGATATAACAATATCTTCTTTGGGTTGTTCATGATCTTCTTCATCATTATCACAAAAGAAGTAAAAAGCAAATCTTACTACACAACCGATCGCTCTCATTTTATTATTTCTTATATCCATATTATTGTCCATTCGGCAAGTGCGAGGGTTTCACAAACACAAAATCCATCAAATCTGGCTGCGGCAGGAGCACTGAAGGTTCGCGACATGGGTTTGATCCGAATGATCTATAACGCCTAACGCGACTAATGAAACTAAAATATTGATAGGGAACAAATTGATGTGTTAGAGACCACAATAAATGTGTTTGTAAGGTAAGGTTAGGAGCTGTCAGTGTCATGGAGCCAGGGGAACAGCGAAAGCGTTCGGATTTGCTTGAAGTACCCCAACCTGATCTCTCGACTCTTCAAATCAAGTGGTCTGAATCCATGCAAATGCTACTCTAACCCTACTCTGACTCCACTCCGTATTTCCGAACTCGCCTATAAAAAAGGTGAAAATTTGGCAGAGACGGTTCGTAAAACTCGAACATTTTTGGGTCGTCGTGAAGCACCTTTGTCTCACCGCAATTGGTGAGAAAATTCGAGCTGTTGGGACAACTTAGTGATGAAGAATAAAACCCGTGCACGTCGCTCAAGAGCAGCCGAGAATATTACTGCTGTAGCCGAAAGTGTTGCAGAGAACCCAGGTTTGTCAAATCCTCGTCGTTCTTCCGAATAAGGCATTCCACAAACGTCATTACACCGTATTTTGCATAAAGATTTGGGTCTTAAGGCTTATAAAGTTCAGTTATCACAAGAACTCAAGCCGACCGATCATCAACAACGCCGTGTCTTTGCTGATTGGGTCCTTGAAATGCATGAAAATGATCCGGAATTCCATCGAAAAATCATCTTGATGAAGGCCCATTTCCACCTCGGTGGCTTCTTCAACAAGCAAAATTGTCGCATCTGGGGCTCGGAAAACCCAAGAGTTATTGTTGGAAAGCCACTCTATCCTCAACATTTTTTGCGGTTTATGGTCTGGCGTCCGGAGTCATTGGACCTTACTTTTTCGAAAATGAGGCTGGAGCAACAGTTACGGTGAATGGATTGCGCTATCGAGAGATGATTAATGATTTTTTTATGGCCGGAATTGGATGGCATTGATCTAGACAACGTTTACTGTCAACAAGACGGCACTACCTGCCACACAATCAATGAAACCATTGATCTTTTATGGGAAAAGTTTCCGAACCGTGTTATCTCTGGAAGAGGTGATCACAATTGGCCACCGAGATCTTGTGATTTAACACTTTGCGACTTCTTCCTTTGGGGCCACGTGGAAGAGAAAGTCTACGCCAACAGCCCAGCGTCGTTTCAAGACCTCAAAAATGGAATTCGTGGGTCTATCGATGACATATAGGGCAACCACTTTGCGATTTGACTGATTTTATTTTTCACTATTAACGGCATACCTTCCTCTTTATAATGAAATGAACATTTGATTATACAAAAAAATGGCATTTTTCTTTGAATATCAAAAATAAAACCTCTTATTGAAAGACCCTATATACTTTATTGAGGTTATCTTTTATCAGTTTTTAAAAAGTTTTGATATTCTGGTACAGATCTAAGGCAGATGTTGAACACAAGATGAGAATGCTGCGATTTCTGGCGTTCAACAGCTGCCTTAGCATCTATATTTCTCGAAAACTGACAATGGTTACCTCAATAAAGTATATTCATTCGAAATCAGGAGAGAGCTCTATCGATTGGGAAAATAAAAAATACCATCTTGTGTAACATTTTTAGGTTTACGATGCTTTTCTGGATTTTCTACTAGGGTAGGTGCAGGCAAAAAGGCCTAGCTAAGGGAAACTTGGAATAAAATGGAAAATATTCATCCGAATCAATGAATTGTAGTGTTAATGATATCCAGAGATCAAGTACTATGAAAAATAATCAGAAGATGGCAACTTCTGCCGTTAACAAAAAAAAATTCAAACATTTTAGACCTTATTATACTATGGTAGGATAATAAGGCCTGAGACTTTGACATTCATAAAAAATCAAAATAGGCGCCCAACTATAGCGCAAAATTATATGAATTAGTGTAATATTACAAACAAAACTCACGATTTACGATAACGATTTTTTATCATTTGAGCGAATTAACACATCGCTGAAAGTTTGAGACGCCATCTATGAATGTTTGAGATGGCATCTATGAATGTTGGCAACCTGCCAGTGTGAACTTGAACGATATGGATGATTTCAACTTGCATTATTATTGCTAAGGCCTCATTAGTCGACAGGCTTTATTACTCGCACCCACTTTAATAGATTCTGAATGCCCAAAGAAAATACTACACTTTTGCCCATTTGAACGTTTCTGTAAGACCAATATTAACTGAGATAGCTATTGAGTAAAATATAACCAATAACCCTGTACATATCGTTGAAATCTTGTATCTGACGTTTTTGATTTCAGACAATGGAGGATTTATAGTGTCAAAAAGGAAATGAATTTTATTCGAACATCAGCAAGCTATATTTTATTCAAATACAAAGATCTTTGATTCAAGGTGTATTTCTGGGAATTTTCTGAATGTATATGGAAACCATACAGTATCAAAGAAGACGAAATAAACTAGTAACTTACCGTTCACTCATTATGAGAGTATACTCAGCAGTGGTGGCATTTCTTTCATCTGTGAGCCTTTTGACTTCCTTGTTGGCTTTTATAGTACAGTTAACCGCTTCTTCATACTGTTGCTGTAGTTTTTGATGGGCTTCTCTGAATTTTGCATTATCCTAAATTGAAAAAAAAAAACTATTTCTACAAGGAAAAGTTTTTTATAGTTACACAAAATTATACCTTAGGTTATTTACACACGTGGAAATGAAAAAAAAGGGGCAACAATAATATTATTCAATATGAATTGCCTTTTTTTTTCAATTAATAGAGGGCAAATAGCCCATAGCCCAAAGGGCTTTATGGAGGATACCAACACTTTGTCATCCAAGTAATTAAAAATCGAATCCCCGAACATGAAAATATCATGCAATCTATGTCCATGACAGCTAGCTGCATAGTAATTTTGTTTTATATTTTGATCAAACTATAGTTGCCTTTTATTTGTTTTATTCCGGTAGCGGTGGTGGGAACAGAATGACTTTTACAAATAAAACTAGTCCCTAATGAGACCTTTTTGCAAACCCCAAGTGTTTTCAATGACTGATGTAATCGCTCAAGAGGGCTGGCTAACATCCTTTTCAGGCACCGCCCATCAGCTCTCTTTCAGAGTTTTTTCAGAGTTTCACAGTGTGTTTTGTAGGCTAGTAATGTACTCACTACCATATGCGCAGTGGCAGGCCTGCTAACTATCCTCGTTAACCCCCGAGACCGAGGTCTACTAAGCAGCTGGCCCGCTCTCACGCTCAGCTGGTAGTTTTCCCACACCTACCTACATACACCGTCCTACTTCTTCTCTGATGCTCACAACCACATCATCATATCTTTCTGCGTGTTCTGTGTAGGCTTTGTTACTAACTCCATGCGCCTCTTTAGGAGCAGCACTGTTAATTGGAACGCAACAGCGAATCGTGCAGGACTATCCCCAGCCAATGCTCCGAAACTTCACAATATTTAATTCGTAAATAAAATATTGAAAAAAGTTCCTTGCTCGTGCTGGGAATCGAACCCACGACCCTGCGATCGTGAGACGGATGCTCTTTCACTGCGCCAATCCCGGCCCCAAATGGGGGATCTAAATAATTTCAAAATCATAATACAATAAGAGTTAAGAATGTAGAAAATGAATCAACCTGGGAATCAACTAATATTTGGAGCAGTGATTGTGGTGATTAAAGAAACTTCTCTGAGATTGAGAGAATCCATTTTATCTGGGAATGAAAATATTATTAACCCTGTCTTACTTGAAAGAATCATGAACAAGTGAAACTCGCGATGAAAATGTCTTCTAGATGTCTTAGATGTCTCTTACTTTCAATAAGATTCTTTTTTCGCCAACCTTATTTGATTTCTTGACACCTGTCAACAGTAATTCCTCGTCATTCCTTGTAGTGAGACGGAATGAAAAGTAGCAACCGGAATCAGAAAAGTTGCAAATAAAACGACATATTAAACTGATTCCGGTGGCGGAATCGGATAAATAAAACGCAATGAGGAAGCGAAAAACAAAATCGAAAACACAGCCATGTAGGTATCCAGTAGCCAATCAACAGCCGAAACACATAAACAAAAACATCATGTTTTCGATCATCAACACAGATATTTCAACCAACCATAAACGCGTATTTCAGAATGAGTGGAATAATCATTAAAACCATGGTTTCTTTACCTTGAATAACTTGACCAGCTGCTGCTTCAACCCGGCGACGTCCCGTTGCGCTTGTCCCCTCTCCTGGG
Organism: Phaedon cochleariae; assembly: GCA_918026855.4. Classification (NCBI taxonomy): domain Eukaryota; kingdom Metazoa; phylum Arthropoda; class Insecta; order Coleoptera; family Chrysomelidae; genus Phaedon; species Phaedon cochleariae. The sequence goes on along the minus strand of OU896714.1, from coordinate 49,580,362 downwards.
CGAGCACCTCGCACTGCTTCGCCAGCCTCGCGTTCTCGTCCTGTGCCATCTCCAATTTCGAGAGGGCCTGCGAATATCCGGGTGAATATCTTTAATATTCGCAAACATCACAAGTGCGCGCGCAACCTCTGGTGTCGAACCGGTCGAACTCGAGATCCACCAACAATAATGGGCGTGTACACCTTAGTAGAACTTTCAACTCAAACCATGTTTATAATGACCCTTTTATACATAAATAACGATTGACGACATAATTCCATATAAAAATTAACTGGAATATTTTATTTTTGGACATAAATAATAGTACCTTCTGAAAACGGACCCTATTTATGACGTAGAAACCTCATCTCGCCTGGAACCAATGAGCGTGACCCATAGAGTGACCCATGTGTGACACTTATGACTGTTGCCATATCATCTAAACAAAATATCCGAGAGATCGAAATTGATATTGAAATATCTTTTGATATCAACTACCACTACTGCAGAAAAATACATTCAACTTGTCGATGGTAGGTTGAATCATTAGAATATAAACAATCTCTAAACAACGAAATGTCACAATCTCAAAACCATTTGCACCATGACAATTTCACAATAATCCAATATATTTCATGAACGCAGCAACATTGCTTTGTTGACCCGTTTCACATGGAGCTGCATTTGCATCGAGTCTCGAATTCCGATTCCGAAGTTATTTATGTCGTCTAAAATGAGAAGAGAAGACACGTAATGAAATTAACCTCCAAATCTTGCTGTATGTCATATTAAAACATATTATTGATATATTGAATATAAACATGAACGTTGAATCAGGATTTGTAAAAGGCTCATCAGATAATCTACCAAAAATTGATTTGGAAATGGTTAATTATTTTTATGTCTCTAACATACTAGAAAATCTCCACAGTTCCTCAGTGCTGAAATGAGGAATAGAAAATCAGAAAGGTAAGTTCCACAATATTCATTCAATTTTCATTGCTTGTACCTAGTATAGTTGCATTGGAAAATTGTTCACCTGAAAGGATATTTAACATCAGAATACCCATCATATGGAGATTCCAAGGGAGAATCCTCATTAAATCAGTCACTGATCGATATGTTTACCTATGCAACAATATGATCAATTGGTATGAAACAATGTTATTTCCAAGACTAGATACTGCTTGCATCTCCCCCTGAATGTTCTTCTAGGAGATGGATCATTCATTCTTCAAGCAATTTCCCTATGAATTTCTGCAAAGCAAAACTACTACTATAATATTGTGTTCACCCAGTGAGGGGAGAGATTTGTTCTCAAAATTCCCAGCTAAATGATGTTTTTTTAATTGCAATTAGGCACAGAACATTTCTCAATCATACTTTTGTCGAAATATTTCAATTTAATATTCGAAAGTTCCAGAAACTTAATATAGGTTAGAATTGATCTTCTTCTTGTTCTTATCATCTATGTCCCAAAAATCAACTTGCCGATTCATCAATCTTGGTGCTTTGTGAGAAATCATGTATCATTCATCTCTGTCTGGAATAGTCTTGTTTCAGTATTAGGGTTTTGACGTCACATCATCGCCTCGTTTTCAGAGGTCCGAAAAATCGGGGATTTCAATAATTTTTTATAAAACGTAGGGAGCTCACAGAAAGAAACGGTTTGCGGTGGTGAGCTAGTTTGGGTGAGTTCTATCGAATTATGAAATAAAAATTTTTTGTGATATAAGCCCATTATCGACCATTAAACAACGAGCGGATATTTAGCATGCGATCAGAATTATCGATCGGATTGACATAAATCCTAACCTTTATTAATTTGATATATGTTATACTCGTGATAAAACGAAATGGAAAACAGAACACCAACAGTTTTGTTTACAAACCGAATTTTGACAGTTCAATTGAATATGCGAACAGAACTGTTGAATTCTTAAGCTTATCCACATAACGCAAGAAGGGTTGCCGAGGGTCTGTCAGATATGTTCCCTGACAAGGTAATTTCCAGCAACGGAGACATACTTTGGCCAGCGCGTACACCTGATCTCTCTCCGCTGGATTATTATTCATTGGGAACTATGAAAGATTTGATTTTCAAAACTGTACCGATCGATATCTATGAGCTGAGAAGAGCCATAATCACCACTTTCAGGACTAAGATAAAAAGACGGGACATCTCGCGAGCAATTCAGAATCTGAGGAAACGCGTAGAATTGTGTTTAGAAGTGGAAGGTGTAGTATTTGAGCATATTTTATTACTTTGTTTTGTTTCGCGAAGAATAAACTACTAGCTCATCACGTCGTTCCTAATTCAAAACCATAGTTTTTAAGTAGCTGAGCTTGACGAAAATGTGGACGTTCCAGATCCACATTCAAATAAACTGTCGAAATTCATCTTGTTGAAAAAAACTGTTGGCGTTCTTCCCAAAGCACTCTTTGCAAAAATGTTTTTTTCCAATTTTGGTAAACAGGAAAGATTCGATTCTATCGTGTGATACATCATTGTAATACAAAAGAAAAAGAGTTTTCAAAAACGCAAAAATCCAATATGGCGCCCATAAGAGAAAACAAAGTTGCGTGTTGTGATTTCGGCATAAGAACGTCATGGAAAATACAATGATTCAGATTCCTTGTAGAAAAGTGCCTCGAGAATGTCTCAATCAGAAACGTCTGGGTTTTTTGGTTTCCGCTTGAGAAAATAACGAAAATTATAAATTTTCTCCAATAATTCAAAAACTGAAAATGACATCATTTCCGGCAGATAAATGTTCAGCATGAAAATGCGCAGCTCTGCCCTGATTTAACCGACCTCGTATCTCTTATAATAGATGAGATCCTCATGGTGGAGCTCGAAAAACGGACACCCTGTATATTCACCCAGAATGCATTTTGAAGAACGCATAGACTTATTATTTACATGAAAAAAGCGTGAGAAGTGTTGCAAAAATTGATTTAGGTTCCTAACGACAGAGTGGAGTTGAAATTGACGTTAAAGTTCTCTTGACAGGGTACGAACAGATCATAGCTGCATTCTTTTTTAATGATCTAGAGACTTTAGTTTTGTCTACTGGCATCCCTGACATCGCTGTCACGTCACATCCATGGGCGCTACAGAAAATCATTCAAAATTTTAATAATAGGTATGTACAGGGTATTAACTTGTTGAGGAAGGTCATATGGCGAACGAGTTTTGTAATTATGATCCGATTCTATTCAAAATTGGAAGGTATGTGGGGTTTTCCGGGGTTGGAGATGATGATTGTTTCGTCAAACTTGGAAAATTCAAGATGACGGATCCAATATGGCGAAAGACATTAGTTTATATAATTATTACTCTACCACAAATAGAAAATATGTAGGATGCAAGAGTGAAAATAACGCGCCTATAAATTATACTGCGTATACTTAGTGTATACCTACCTCTTTGTTACTTTCATCAATAAATTTTTCGAAAATTACTTTTTTTTAAAGAGACGGAAAAATCATGTTTATAACTTGGGGGTGAAGTATATTCTATTCTTTATTTTCCTGCACATTTTACTTATTAATTTTTTCAGCCTACTTTTCGTCCTAGACGAAGTTTTATACATGGTGTGATTGTGATATTAGTAACTATAAATTCTTCTCCGAGTTGGATTTCTGAAAATATATTCAGCACACATCGAGGTTTCCACCATTTCTCAATCATAAGGCTCAGCTAATTCAGCTCATAGATAAACTACTGCTCAAGTGCTCAGCTTGAAATCAGAATTCATTCAGTCAATTTAGTAAACCCTGGTATACAGTCTAAGAACAGTCTCTTTTATTGAAATATATCAAGCTTTCAGTACAATTTATATGTTCCCCAAATCGCGAAGATTATGCTGGAGTAGTAAACTCTAAAAGTAGAGGATTGTTCATCTATATCTTGGTATAGTTGAATCAGGAATTCCATATAGAAATCACGTATGATACGCCAGTGACCTCAATATAACCTAAAAAACAACGAGTATCAAAAATCTAGTGTTTATCCCCAGAATTGAATAAGGATGGAACTATATAACTGTTTCACAAACACTTTAGAGTGAGAGGAGACGAGCATCTGTCCGTACCCTGTTAAGATGACTTTAACGTCAATTTCCATCAAGGGACCCTAATCATGCTAACTCAACCATGCAGTCCCTGGATCTTCAAGCATTCTACTGTGTGTAGGTTATGTAAGTATAAGTAAGTAAATAAGTTATTTATTTGACTATGTTATACACAACTGCATATTAATAGCACGTCACAAAAAATGTTTGTATATAGTTTGAATTTAAGATACAAATAAAAATGCACACAGTTATTATAGTAAAGTAAGTAGAAATGAAAACAAATTAAAATAGTCAATACATTAAAAAATTTGGTTTAATTAGAGTGAGAAATCAAACCACCTTCTTCAACATATTTCTGATATTCCTCTATGGAGTAGAGAGAATTGTACAACAGACATGATTTTATAGCTTTCTTGAAGCAGTACATGGTTAATTTCTACAATGATTCGATATGTACCTGCGAGTGGGAGGCGAAGAGCGCCTCGGAAGTGTCCCCGTCGCGCTCCGCCGCTTGCTGACGCAGCCGCTGATGGTCCGCTTGCAGCTGCTTGTGGTCGTTGAGCAGCTCGGCGTACTTGGTGCGCAGCGAGGCGGAGTCCTGCGAGGACACCTCCAGCTGGTTCATGACGGCCCTGTGCTGCTCGCGGTAGTAGTCTAGATCCTGGAACAGCCCAACAGAGCGATCCGAATAATCCTCATTGACTTCTTTGTTTAATGTCTATTGTTTTAAAAGAGAATGAGAAGGTCTACGTTTACACGAATTTACCTAATGTGATTCCAATTATCAGGGTATACAATGTTTCATTTGTCATGTTGAATATTGCGAAATATTAGCGATTTTTTTTTCAATATTCCACCACTGCATTCAGCGTCCTTCAAAAAGGTTAAATGCAAGATTTCATTGAAAAATGTTGATTAGCAACAACATGACAATATTAATTTGCGTACCACAACATTTTTATGAATAATTCAATCAAATTCTGGGAAGCATCAACATTGTCAACGCAAAGGATATCTGGATATCTTAGAATTCATAATAAACATTATTTTCGAGTTGTAACTCTTCTATCTCCTTTACATAATTATGAAATAGATTCCCTTCACTCTCCCTAATTCCCCACTTCACAAATTCCACAACTCAAATCGCGGTGTCCCTCTTTGGATCTTAGGCTCCGCCCATCGCGTTCTAAGCGCGCCGATTGGTTAATTGCTCAATAATCTTAGGCTCCGCCCACTGTGTCTTTCACAGTTTGGAACGTGCTGATTGGTTTCCAAGTCTGAATGCCTTGGAAGCTTGCTGAGGAGTAATGATATTGTTTTCATTTCATTATTGCTATTCCCGATATTCGTTCCACCTGACGGCAACAACTTGAACACTTCTAAGAGGTTTGTTTCGATGATATGACCAATAAACACGAATAAAAACAAATGTGAACCAATGAAAACAAAGTGAACAGGCCGCTTTGACAGTTTTCAAGTCCGATAGGTGGCGGATTATTACAAATTCTGGTATGATCTTTGATCGTTACTGAATATCAATATTTGTGCCTTGTACTGCTAGTGATAGTAATCTAGATCCTGAAACAGGCAGACGATTCGATCCAATATAACCTCCATTGACTTTTGTGATTATTGTTACTTTTTATTTAGATAATAGCTACTATATAATACCCGAAATCATCTCAAGGATATTTTAATATGATCAAACGATCAAACCGATTGGTACATGTTTCAGGCATATATTATTATGTACATTCTCAGCCTAATCAAAATTACTACATTAATAATGTCCTGGAATGAATGTGAATAAGTGCAGAAAAATTAAATAAAAAAGGAATTGGTTACAGCTTCATACTGAAGATTGAAATAACAAAAATCGAAAAAATTCTATGGAGGCATTTATTGGTTTGTCCGATTGTGATTCGCTATTTCAATTATGTTTATTCACAGGATCGGCCGGAAATTTTCAGTTTTTCGCGCCCAGCGAGCAGCGAGCGAGGCGCAATATTACCTTGCTATGGCTAGACTCTAGTGGTTTAGTAAGCACGTCGGCAATCATCTCAGTTGTTGGACAATCTCTGGTATCACTTTTGGTCCAATCAGAAATGTCATATAGATACTCTATGCCACATGAATTTGATAACCTATTCAATTCCATGAAATAAAGCAAGGAGGGTGAGGTCCACGAGTACCTATATTATGATGTTCAAAGAATCAAAACTGATTTTTATTCTAGAGAAAACCGAAAACCCTGTTTATCATAAATCATTATGGAGTAAACATTAGAGTTGGTTAATTTTTGCACATATTGAACATTTATATCTCTGCAAACAAACAAAAGGAGGTCCAAAATATGAAAATACAACTGAACAGCTTTCTAAAAAATCTTGGGACAGATCACTTCAATTTTTTGGAGGCACATTTCTTCAACTATAGCGATTTTCTATGTGAATTCCATTTGGACGTGGATAAAATAAATCACCTAATTCACTGACACTGTGTATCATGAATTCAATGACTGGTCTTTCCAAATTATTATGATTGATAGAAAGGGATCTTGAAGGTTAATTGATTTTTTTCTACTTGAAAACTGGACAGGTAGGAGAAGTGTAATGTCATTTGGTATCTCTAAGGAGATTGGTATTTTTAAGAGCTATGAACCTAAAGATATACTTCACAGTGTTTATAATTAAAAAAATTTAAATAGTTGCGCAATACTTGGTAACAAAGTCGTGCCAAAACTGCACAACGAAAAATATTCGGGAGGTTGGTCATTTAGTCATTACCTTTCAACTAGCACCACTGCATGCGTTGACGTTTGACGTCACTATCAACTTAGCTTGAATGCCCTTTAATTTTCTACATACATAAATTCAATCTCATTCAAAATTGAAAAAAAAACTGATCATTTTGTATAAAAATCTGGAAGATCTAGGGATGCTGGTGCAGGTAGAGAAAAGTTAATGTCTAGTCAAGAACAATAGGTATAGTACACATTGGTCACAATTCATTTTGAATATTTATTAAATAAATTACAGGGTGCATAAATTTAATGGTCAATAAACAGATGTTTCTTGGGGTATTAAAGTCAATCAATTAATCAAAGTCAATGTCATCAAAGGAGATATTGTCATGGTATTTGCATCTTTGAATATTGTGCATTTTTAATAAAACTGCTGCATCAATAGGTACCTTCCAAATCAAACTTTCTTATGGAGAAGTTATTTGCCAAATACTTACACTAAGTGCATGATCACATCTTCTTCTGGATGTATTCAGTTCATTGTTAGTTTTTTCAATTTGCAGCTTGAGAGAATCATATTCTCTTGTAGGAAAATTTCGGGAAATAGTTCCTGGAAAAAATTGTAAGTCAGTTCTTGAAAATTGTGATATGATTGATGATATGTGATATAGAAGGGTATATCACAGGGTTGGCATGAATTTGAGTATTTGAGTATTTGAGTATTTTATTCAATATCCATGAACAGTCAAATGGTTTACATACATTCAGGTACAAAATGAGCTTTAAAAGCTTGTGTGTGCACCAGTCACATTTATAACACAATTCACCTATGAGTGAATTTGCTAATGAATCGTCTTATAGACTATATATATACTATACTATCTGGACTAATATGTACTAATGTAATATACAATCTGAATATATACAATATATGCAATATTATGTCAAACTAATAACTAGATATTGGGTTTGCTTTTTAAAATCCAAGATGATATTTTATTTTTGATTTTTTTGTATGGTTTGCCTTTGAGTTCGTTTGGCAGTATGTTATATATTTTTGGTCCTATATAAAATATACTTCGTTGAATGGTTACATAAGATGTAGTAGGAACAATTACATTTTCATTTGTTACTGATCTAGTTGTTATAACATGATTAACTTTCGGTATATTCATTTTTGATAGATATCTTACAACAGATTTTAAGTATAATTGCGAAATGTCAAGAACACCTGCATCTTCAAAGAGTTTGTCAGTAGGAAATGATTTATTTCTGAACATTATAATTTTTAGAATGTATTTTTGTGCTACATTTAAAGGAGTCATGGCATTAGCATAAGCTGAACCCCAGACTGAGATTCCATGTGATAACACAGACTCTACCAAAGCCCTATAAATATTGATAATGCTGTTCCTATCCAAAATTTGTCGAAGTTGATAGAATTTATAATATAACTTTCTAATTTTTAATACAACATATTCAATGTGATAGTTCCATTTCATGTGTGGGTCAAAGTAAGTTCCCAAATACTTGATTTTATTATTAAATTTAATTTTTAAATTACATTGACAATTATTCATTTCTTCACAATTGGGTTTATGAAATATCAGCGATTCTTTTTCAGGGAGGTTCTTTTTTGTTAAAGCAAAATACATGAAGTTGGACTTATCAACATTTAGGGTTAAAAGGTTCTTATCAAGCCATTTTTTCACTAAACATAAGGCGGTCTCAGCTTTATTAAACACCAAATTCCAAGAGTCATCCTCAAACAGCAAAGCAGTGTCGTCTGCATAGCAAATCACCTTTCCCTCAGATAAGACTCTGGTCAAGCTGTCTATATATATTATAAAAAGAATTGGCCCCAGCACAGTGCCCTGTGGCACACCACACTCTACCGAACAAGGATCACTGAGATATTCATTTATTTTAACTTGTTGATGCCTGTTGTTTAGATATGATTTGAAAAGGTCGTTTGGTATACCTCTGATACCTATTTGCTCCAGTTTGTTCAGTAGAATGTGGTGTGACACAGTATCAAAGGCTTTGGCCAAGTCCAGAAAGATTGCAAGACATTTTTTGTCATTGTTCAAACTTTTTGTAATGTGTTCTGTTACTTTAAGAATAGCAGCTTCTGTGTTACAGTTCTGTCTGAATCCAAATTCACATGAATTAAGAAACAATTCTTGAATTAATTCAAATATTTCAATGGGAACAAATAGCATCATCACCTTCAATTCAAACTAGTTTAAACTGATATCCTCAGGCAAAGAACTAAATTTTCTAAGAGCTGCATCATAGTTTCCAATTTTTCATAGCATGCAGTTGATTGCAGTTCATATCACAGTTCATATTTCTGGCAGAAATATTATGTGGGCTATTTAACACTGAATCGGAATTACCGACTTGCAATTTCTTTTTGTATGGGTTTTGATTTGGGTAGAAGAAACCCTGAGAATACTAACATTCAATGTGCATCTAATGATGCATGCATATAATGCATGAAATTCAGAAAATCTATCATTTTATCACTAGAATTTCACCAGCAATACAAATTGATGCAATATAAATAGGTCCGGGCCCATTGCAAAGAAAAATTGGTCCTGAATGACATTAATGCACAGACGTGCAATGAAAATTGTTGATTTTTTTTCAATCATTGAACTGTAAAGCGCCTCTAATGAGATTCTGAATAGTGAGTTGCCGAGTAGATGCAATGTAAGTAGGTCCGGACCCATTGCAAGAAAAAATTGGTCCAGAATGACATTAATGCATGGGCGTGCAATGAAAATTGCTGATTTTTTTAAATCATTGAATTGTAAAGTGCCATTGATGAAGATTCTCAATAAGTAGTAAGTTACATAAGCAATTATAATTTTCATTCTATCAATAGTTCCCTTGATAGCTCCAGTTTGTTTTGCAAAAAAATGCATGTTTTATCATGTTACATGCTTTGAGATTTGTAAGGAAAATAAAAACCTAGTTTTTTTGTTATGTTTTTGTATTTTCTATAGCTAAATAAAATTGAAAATGTATAGGCTGCCGACCAGTCAGCAAATTCTACTTTTTCTCTAGACTGCCGACCATTCAGTGGAATACATTCTTTCTGTAAAACAAAAAGATCCAAGATGATTAGTAGCTTAGTGGTTTGTCAATCCTGTGGTCCTGTGCTCAAATCCCACATGTTTTTTTTTATTTTTTTTATTCAATTTTTTTATCAAATTTTTGTTTCACATATTGGTTATTCTGTTTGGGTTGAGTAAATCACTTTCATTTGATATTCTATTTTTTTCTAATCTAGTTTTTCCTCCTTCCATTGTTAGTTCACAAGATTTTTGTGATCATGTTTTTGTTCCACCAATAGGTAGTTTGTTTGTGTAAATATATCTCATTTTTTCAGAAGTTCTTTCATCAAAACATGTTTTTTCTTCCTTAAAATTGATAATTTCAGTCTACTGGTCAGCATCCTAAACAATGAACACAATGTCACATGGTCGGCAGCCTAAAAAAAGTTTAGATTTCCGACTGGTCAGTAGTCTTGTGTAGTTCGCGAACGAACTAGTTCGAAAGAGCGCTCCCCGAGGTGAACTACGCGAACTAGTTCGTTGTCAATCTGGGTTTCAGTTCGTTAGTTCACTGAAAAATGCAAACGTTGACCGACCAGACCGACCGATCATCTCTCTGTCACTGCCGAGCGTGCGAGCGTCGAGCGAGAGGACCGAGACTTGCATCGTTGATTGATATATTACGCTTACGCTGGGAAGATGCCCAACCTGTGTTATTTGCGAGTCGATGCCCCTCTCATCCCCTCGTCTATCGTTTAGCCACTGTGAGGTAGCGACTCCACTAGGCACACAGAACATGTCTGAACTAATTGTACAGATTACTACACTTTTGTACAGAATTACAGATCCCATCCCACCGCGTGCTATCGCTCCAGAAATTCTTGTTTATCCTTGTCTTCTTCGATGAGACCCGACCCGCCCGACCGGTTCCGATAAAAAAATGTTTGCTACGGTCGGTGAATCCCATGGACAGTATTGATTTTTTCCTCGGTTCCTTGCGGAGGAGAGAAGAACAGAACATATTATGATCTCTCACTCATTTGGGTTCCTACTCCGTGGCGTTTTTTTAAATTCCCTTCCCTTGTGAATAACTTGCTATACTTTGCCTATACCCTAGACCAATATAATTTGTATATTATCTGGAAAAACATCTCACGCCTTTTTCGTTGATTATTTTTTTTACTCAATTTGTATCCATTTTGAAATTTTGTATTAATAAGACATTACAAAATATTGATAATATAATCAATCTGAATGTGATAATTTCTTAGAGTCCCATCAGTTGATCGAAAATAAATAGTCAGATATCTTTGAATCTTTGATTGTTAATGGTTCACTATGAAAATGAAATAAAATACATCATCTATAATAGGCATAATATACAGAGTGAGTCATAACTATTGGAACATATATAGAATTCATTAATTTATTGGATTACAAGAGTTGATGCTGCAAGCTTATGAACCATTTTTTACAGTATCTAGTTGTTGAAAAATATGAACTCTTTTTTGGTATATTTGAGATAAAAACAAAATCAACAGAAAACAACTACATTTCCAGTCTATATATAATATAATCATGAAATCGGCGTTGATATTTTGTGATACCAGTAACCTTTTCTGAGTAGAATCGATTTTGTCGCTCCAAAACAAACGGAGTACAGACTACGGAACGCTCAGAATCTCCGCCCTAACAACACAGGGACAGGGATGTACTAGGTACTTCCCCTCTTTGTCACACGGTACAAGGACATAATTGGGGTATCCAGGGAATGTCCCGCACATCCATAGGTTATCCAATTCGTGTCCTTGGTATATCTGATATCTATTCACATCAGAGTCATTGACTTTCATCAAAATATTGAGTTGAATTTTTATGAAAATGTTTGGTTTTTTTCCGGTAAATAATTGTAATGAAAATAAAGAAAGTCAGAACTTCTCAAGAAATGACCATTTTTCGCAAACAGAAATCGTAAATGCATATAATGCCCCTCATTTTTAAACATCCACGAATGATAATAATTATACCCAAATCCTAACAAAGTATTGTATTTATTCAGGTTTCTGCAGTTTGGTCCTGTTTAAAAATCTGTTTGGTACATAAATCTTCAGAAGGCATATCAGCCAATGGAGTAAGGTGCGTGCCTGAAAAAGCTGAAGGTCCCGGGTTCAAGCCCTACTCGACCTACATTTTTTTCTTTTGTCGAAGGGATGTCCCTGGAATATCCTTGGGACCTCCTAGGGATATCCTTTCTTCGTACTTGGTACATCCCAGGGACGTACCAGACGGAAATCCCTTGGATGCTTTTTTTGTCAGCCAGCTGATGTCCCTGGGGCGTCCCTAGTATGTACTCTGTCCCGACAAAGAATATCTCTGGGATGTCCTTGTATAAAATCAGGGACGTCCCTGGGAAGTCCCCAGGATGTAATTGTGTTGTTAGGGCGACAATAAAGGACGACTTGGCATCCCTATCGCCGACAAACGCACCGAGTCGGCCGCCCCACATAAATCAAAGGAAATTATTGGCACTCCAAGTTTCAGCAATACATAGGTCGGATCATATACCAGTATAAAATACTTTGGACTGATAGCGGTATAGAATTGTCACGCAATGTTCCGCGTTTTTCATGTGATAAATATCAGTAATTTCAATAATAAAAATTTCAAAAATTGTACATAGCTCTGACAAGAAAATGATTTGCGACAGTGAATTATCGTTTGATTTAGTAATTCGACATAATGAAATATGGAATTCCACTCAAACAGACCCATTTTAGATTCAGTTCTAGGGTAAAATACACTAAGGTGACAACACTGGTCCGGGTTCGTGAATTTCAATCAAATTTATGAGCAGTTTATATATTGATATCCGCTGACCAGTTTATTCCACAATCGCATGATCTCACGTCCGTGATGCGCTCGTTAGAAGCCTCAGACGAATAAAAGAAATACAACTAATACTAACAAATTCGAATTTACCGCCATATTAGTCAGAATCGTACTGATTGATCATGGATTCGATATACAAGCGTTCCGGATTATGGATTGTTTAATTGTTCCAAGTCGCACGCCATCTGCATTCCAATAGATTCTCTTCGTAAGTGGCGCACCTGCCCGTCAAATTACGAACTATTGCTCCGACATCGTTCGACACTATCGCCGCCACTATGTGAGATTTCGAACTATGGTACGCCATCTAGTTGTGAGATTTTTTTGGACCTCGTTTTGCCCCATAAGGTTGGGCATCTTCCCAGCGTAAGCGTAATATATCAATCAACGCTTGCATCAAATGAACAAGCGATTCAGCGATTGGGATCGTGTAATGCGAACCGCTCAACTTCCCGGCCGGTCACTTTTGTCATTTCACAGCGTTCGCAGTTCGTAGTTCGTAGTAGAATCGTTCTGCGACTGCGATCCATGTAGTATCTCTACGCTGCGGTCGTTACGTGTCTGCGCGGCGATCGGCGAACGAAACGAACTAATGAACTAGAAGAGTGAACTAGTTCGCCAATGGAGAACGAACTAAATTGAGCGATCTCTGAAGTGAACTAAAATGCCCAACACTACTGGTCAGCAGTTATTTATACACTTCCAAATAAATTTGATTCTTTCCAAGTGAATTCATTCAAAAAAGTCCGAATTATTTCAAAAAGTCGGACTTTTTTTGACTTTTTCATAAGTCATGACCGAGGTCATGACTTTTTCCAACCCTGGTATATCAATATATTTAGGTCTGAAGAAAAGCTCAAGTGTTCTTGTAGGGATAAATAGGAATTAGTGATTTTAATGCTGGGTTTATAGATTCAACTAAACTAAGAATTAAACAAACACCTATGAACTTAGAGAGTTGAATACAAGGAAACATCTATGAGGGTTTATACATCTACATCTTCATTTAAATTAAGAATTTTAAAGTTGACCAACTTTCAACTTAACAACTAAGAATTATGAAATTCTGGAGACAGAACATGATGATTGGATTTGTTATTGTTTGGGTGGAGTTTGGTGATATTTAATTGGAAAATTTTTCACAGATTCATGAATTGTGGAGACCAAAATCACTTTTTAACATCATTTTGATCTTTAATCATGAGACATTTCACAATGAATTCTTAGTTAATATCAGATATGTATAAACACCCTCATGATTATTAATTGTTGACTGTTAATTCCTGATTGTTAATTTAATTGAATCTATCATGCCAGCATAATGCAGAATACACCTATGATTGCATGAAATAGAGTAATATGGGGGCATATAGCTATCCATTAATATATTTTGAGCTATCACAAGATGAATATAATTAATACAAGATTATTATTGAGAAAACAAGACTTGAATTATATTATGATGAATCTTACCATTGCTGCCTCCTCCACTATCTCCATTTGAAGCCATATTTCTTCATATATGTTGAATATCCACATACATGTAATTGTGGATCTGAAAAAATATTAAAATGTAAATAAACTACTCACACATCTTTTCAAGCAATTTTGTGTGAATATAATTAAATATAAGGCCTACCTAATTATTTGATCATGCAATATTTAATCTTTATTCGTAAATGGAAGTGAAAGAACTACTAGAAAATATTTATTTTTCCATAGGGTATATTATGAGAATGTAATAGAAATAGAAGCGAACTGGCTACAAGGATTATGTTCATAATTCTACCTTCATCATTCCAAATTTGAAATGAAAATTCTACTCTTACCTAACATAATAATTATTTTTTGCTCAACATTATAAAATATTTATGTACTATTAAAAGAAAAAAGAAATAAAAATACACATCAGACAACTTCCATCTTGATAAACGTCAAATCTACAGATGACAACTGTCATCAGTCATATGTGCCAATTACATTAAACACAAGTCTTGTCCACGAAATCCCAATTTGGAGTCAGTTACGTGTCAATATGTCAATCACTGTCACTAAACTGTTATAGTTGCGTTTTATTAATCTGATTCCGCCACCAGAAATACCAGATCCACTTGAATGTGTGGTTTTATTTGTAACTTCACCAATTGCTACTTTTCATTCCGTCCCACTACCATATAACATGGAATGACGTGAATACGTGAATGACTGTTAACAGTTGTCAAAAAATAAAATTTGATTGGTGAAAAACGAAAGTTGAAGACATTTAAGACATTTTAATCTTGAGGTTCACAAGTTTATGATTCTTTCAAGCACACTCTCAAGTAACACAAGTTTTATATCTTCATTCCCAGATAAAATGAATTCTCTCGATCTCAGAGTCTCAGAGATCTTTCTCCAAGCATCACAATCACTGCTCCAAATATGCATGGATTATTTTCATTCGTTTCTTTGATAGTAAAATCTAGTATTATGATATTGGAATGATTTGGAGCCCGAATATATAAATATAACCTTTAACACCTATAATATGTCAATTCTCTCATGCGAGGTCATGAAGTTTCTCGTACTATTTGTTACGTCATTCTCTTCCCACCACCGCTACCAGAATGAAACAAATAAAACGCAACTGTATCATGCTGTCAAGTGTCACATTCATGTCAATATCAACATGTCAATAGTTCATGAGTTGCAAAAATTGAAATGAATATAAAAATTCTAAAAAGCGGTCGTTGTGATTAGTTGACTACAAAGACAAAAGATCTCAATAGATATACTACCAAATAAAACTTCACAATCAATCAAAACTTCGTCCTTAACAAGCTATCAACTTTCCAAGATGGACAGACTTCTGAGGCTTGGAGGCGGCATGCCTGGACTGAGTCAAGCGCCCCCTCCTTCAGATGCCCCCGTGGTAGACACAGCCGAACAAGTCTACATTTCTTCCCTAGCCCTCTTGAAAATGTTGAAACACGGACGAGCAGGCGTACCCATGGAAGTGATGGGTCTCATGTTAGGTAAAACAAGCCATTCATTGTAGCAGCTACAACTGCAATCTCATGTGTCTTATTTACAGGTGAGTTTGTCGACGATTATACAGTGAGAGTCATAGATGTATTTGCCATGCCTCAAACTGGTACTGGAGTCAGTGTGGAAGCAGTAGACCCAGTGTTTCAAGCTAAAATGTTGGATATGCTGAGGCAAACAGGAAGGCCAGAAATGGTTGTGGGCTGGTACCATTCCCATCCTGGCTTTGGTTGCTGGCTGTCTGGGGTTGACATAAACACTCAGCAGAGCTTTGAAGCTCTTTCAGAACGAGCTGTAGCTGTGGTAGTTGATCCAATACAGTCAGTTAAAGGAAAAGTTGTGATTGATGCCTTTAGGTAGGTGGTTTCTTTGAATGATGTTTCTGTGTTTCAAAGTATGTATTTTAGGTTAATTAATCCAAATATGATGGTGCTGGGTCAGGAACCACGCCAGACAACCTCTAACTTGGGCCACCTTCAGAAGCCTTCAGTCCAAGCTCTTATTCATGGTTTGAATCGTCATTACTATTCCATTAGTATAAACTATAGGAAGAATGAACTTGAACAGAAGATGCTGCTGAATTTGCATAAAAAGTCTTGGATGGATGGTCTGACACTGGCAGATTATTCTGAAAATTCTTGTGTCAATGAAAAAACTGTGGCTGATATGCTTGATCTGGCCAAGAATTATAACAAAGCCCTGGAGGAAGAGGAAAAGATGACCCCTGAGCAACTGGCTATCAAGAATGTTGGGAAACAGGATCCCAAGAGGCATTTGGAAGAAAAAGTTGATGTCCTTATGACAAATAATATTGTTCAGTGCCTAGGGGCTATGTTGGATACTGTGGTTTTCAAATGATCTTGTCAGCATCTTGAAATATTCCATCATGAGGTTGCAGTTTTTTTCTTTGTTAAAAAAAGACTGCCTTTCATCACCATGTTCAGTATTTTGGGAACACCCTGAAAATCATGAATATTACCCATTTCTTCTGAAGGATATCTGTAACATGGTGCCACCCACTATTATTTATGAATAATAACATTTTTGTAAAATCCTGATCTAACCTTGATTGAAATCATAATTTACCTGAACTACTTAGGAGATATTTTTTCATTAAATACATTTTTTTCAATTCTCAATTATTTTATTTTGGTCCAGTCATTATAGACTTTGACCCGTGAATAATTTTTTAGTGTTTTTTTTTTCATAGGTGTCTCGGGGGGTCACTGGGAGTGTAAATTCAAAATGGCGACCAAATCAAGCTTTTGCATATGTTCGAAAACTGGTTTTTTTGTTAATAAACGGTTTTTCTTGAATAACTCGGGCCATTTTTGATTCCACAGAAAAAGTTTGGGGACAAAAATTGTAGTAAATTTGGTTCTCTACAAGTTTGGTCCTCACAATTTTTCTGATAGGATCCATATTTTGTAAATTAAACCTGAAAAAAGCGACAAATTCGAAATATTTTCATTTCGTTTATTTTCAACTTTACGGCATAAATGAAGAGGACTAAACTTGTGGAAAATCAAATTCTAAACAATTTTGGTTACCACGTTTTTGTTCCAAAAATCGATATTTTGGGAATTAAACCTGAAAAAAGCGACAAATTCGAAAGATTATCATTATCTCCAATGCTTCGCATTTTACGGCATAAATGAAGAGGTTATTCCGCGCAGGTAGCTTGTCTGTCATGTCGGTGTGAAAATATGGTTCCGGAACTATTTTTTTTGTGTTTCTTAGCTGATGGTCCTGCCAAATCCATATCCTCCATTTCTTCTTCGGTCAATTGGTAATGCCCAGTTTCACAGTGTTAATGGTGCGGGATGATCGTCGATGTCGTTGTCATCATCATCACTGTCTTTGTCATCGACGGCTCGCAATTGTGTGACGTTATCGCAAGTCTGCCCAGCACAGTTGTGGCATTAGACAGAACATTTCAGTGAGAACATATTTTCTGGTTAAATTCCGAAAATATCGACTTTCGGAAAAACAGGTAAAGACCAAATTTGTCCAAAATTTGATTCTCTACAAGTTTGTTTCTTCTCATCTATGGTGTAAAGTTGAGAATAAACGAGATAATGATGATATTTCGAATGAGCCGTTTTTTCAGGTTTAATTCCGAGAATAGCGATTTTCGGAAAGACAGGTGAAGACAAAATTTGTCCAAAATTCGATTCTCTACAAGTTTGTTTCTGTTCATTTATGCCGTAAAGTTGAAAATAAACGAGATAATGGAAATATTTCGAATTTGTCGCTTTTTTCAGGTTTAACCCTCCAAAGCCTGAATTTATTATTTTTGGAAATATCAACTTTTTTTAAATAAACAGTACACAAGGACCTCATTTATTGAAAAAAATTCAATATTGAGCAAACTCTACACCTAGAAATGAAGTTTAGAGACGTTGCCATATGGCAACGCTAGGCTTCAAGGGTACAAGTAATATCAACATGAACTTGAATGAAAGTTTATTCGGGAATAGTTTAGAATACAAAAAATGTTCTCTGAGAAACCATAGTTACTCGTCTAAAAAGTAACTGAATGAAAAATTTCGAAACATTGCATGCAAAGTCCCATCACCTTACATTTTTTAAAACTTGTTCTGACAATTGAACTGCAACCTTCACCTGCACATCTCCAACGTTTATTTTTAGGTACAGCTATCACTATGTGATCCATACGATCATATAGCGCACATCGTCCGAAACCCTATTACTAAAAAATACTATTCTTGGATAAGGATGTTCGTCCAGGTCCTTTGGGTGGATTTTTGTAACGAGTTCAGATATGCGAGTACGAATTCACGTCGAAACTCACGCTTAGTGAGTTCACTTCCTGCTTGTTTATAGATGATCGATCCACGAATCGTGTAGTGCAGCATCCAAGAACCAGGTAAAAATAGACCAGTACCAATTCTTGCCCCTTTTATGGAGATCCGGTATTGGGCTATATCTTGATCCATCCTGTCTGTTCCACCCATATGTTTATTGTATTCATCAGTAACTAAGTATGGTCTGTTGATTTGAACAATTTTTTTCTCTGATTGTGAGTATCTTCTGACTTGACTAAGCGGATGAATACCATGGATAGTAGAAGACAGCATTGTCGTTCCAACGTGCAACCAAGACTCCATTTACAGCACAAATCTTGGATTCATGTGGCTCCCCTTATCTTCTTCTTAGTTAGCTTTTTGTCAGTTATAGTGTGCAAGATTTGGGCAATCGTTTTTTTTTTCTCATCGTCCATAACCTCGTTCTCTGAGATGGGTGATGTAAAGGAAATCCAGTGAAAAGATTCTCGAAATAGATATTTTGTGCCAATATATGTCTGGTTCGGTAATTCGTCTAACATTTTCACTAATGGAGCTGCACATGCTCCGTATGAAGTTCATTTTTATCTGGGCTACTTCCTTGATAGACCTCCATATTCACCAAGTAGCCAAAATCAGTTGAGGAACCTATCGTTGCCATACGGCAACAGCTAAACAAAAATACGTAAAATTCAAAATATGCATTTGTTTTCAAATCCATGTATATGACACGTTGGCTGAACCTTCTTGTAGCCAACTATAACGATATGAGTATTGAATCATTCTATTTGGAAAAAATATTACACTTACGCCCATTGTAGGTCCATTTTTCGACGAAAACAATGTACACGGTAAGAAGTACACTTGCTTACTGAATAATATAGTTCGACTGAAATGAGATGTAAACATACAAATCACTCAACTAGTATCCCTACTACTATTTTGTGACATCGGAAACCAGTAGTACAATGCTACGTATTTTTGGTTGCCGCATTAAAGAGTCCAAAAAATTGTTGCCATATATGGCAACGATAGGTTTCTGAGGGTTAATTTACAAAATATCGATCCTATCAGAAAAATTGTGAGGACCAAACTTGTAGAAAACCAAATTTACTACAATTTTTGTTCCCAAACTTTCTCTGTAGAATCAAAAATGGCCGAGTTATTCAAGAAAAACCGTTTATTAACAAAAAAACCAGTTTTCGAACATACGCAAAAGCTTGATTTGGCCGCCATTTTGAATTTACACTCCCAGTGACCCCCCCGAGACACCTATGAAAAAAAAACCACTAAAAAATTATTCACGGGTAAGGTCCGTTATTTGGATATAATGACTGGACTATTTCCAATCTATCCAAAATTCTGATTTCAGAGTATCTAATACTGATTTCTATAATAATCAAAATGTTCAGTTTTATTTCAATATACTTGCAGAAAGGAAAATTCTGTAAAAATGAATTTTACAATCGGAGAACCTAAAAGAGGACTTATAGTCAGAAATTTCTGTGAAATAATAATGAACTCCATCAATGACTATCTGTTTGGTGGAGGTTGATCATGATGGATCATATGAGAATGTGTCCCAAAAATTTATGATTTTAGAAATATTCATGAACAATTCTGATTGGTAATTGTAATTATCACCCCAACATTTTTGTCAGAATCAGTATTATAACATACTAGTGTGGAAATTGACATATTTAAATGTGCAGGAATGGCATTTTCCAAAGATTTTTGTACACTTTTTTTTCTACATTCTAGGATCCTCAACATAAGAGCTGAGAAGATATAGAAAGGTTCACTATAATCTTTTCTAGTCATTCAATCATACAGGTGTTTTTTTTTTCTGGGAAGGGTTGGTTAATAATTTTTGAAAATGGTGCATATTCGTGGACAACTATAATACTATATACATATATAATAAATTAGGTATCAAATACATTTTTCACGGTCACATTATTCCTCATTCGGCAATAAAAAAGGATCATCAGTCAAATAACACATCTAGAGAGTACACTTTCACACTAACAAATTTTCATTATGACTAATTTCTTTCAATTCTAAATTCCTCCTATGCAAATCTCCACAATCATGAGAGAGTAGACAGTCTTGTTCACCATGGTCAGAAGTCAGATCTGAAACAAGTTTTAAAAAATGTATATGAAAGCACTTCTCTTTTGTTTTTACCACTGTCTGCTAAATATGGAGAAGAAATCTAGTGAGCTGGAATGATTTTTACATCACAAATGTTTTGAAAAGTTGCTCATAGCCCTATTATTGGTAAAACATAATAATCTATAGTACAAATACATATTCCAGTTAAGAATATAGCGGATAATGAAATAGGGACTGTTTGACCTTGCTTTCTATTGGTGTAGACGCCAAAGGGAGTTTACACTAGCGATCTCACCAATGATGATGACAACAATAGGAGTGGCTAGTGTACCGGTCGGCTGTCAATGAAGATTAATTTCGTATAATTGCAATATAACCCTAGAAAATGGATTCATTTATCATCGGCTACTCAAGCCGTTATGGAGTGCCAATGAAAAAAAATAAAAAGTCAAAATTTCGACTTAGGAAGTTGAAATTTCGTCTTACCAACTCGAAATTTCGTCTTACTAAGTCGAAATTTCGTATTATTAAATCGGAATTTCGTATTAGTAAGTCGAAATTTCCAGAGCTTTCGTAGAAATACGAAAGCTCAGGAGTGCCAGTGGAAAAAAATAAAAAGTCGAAATTTCCACTCAGGAAGTCGAAATTTCGTCTTAGTAACTCGAAATTTCGTCTTACCAAGTCGAAATTTCGTATTAGTAAGTTGAAATTTCGTATTAGTAAGTCGAAATTTTGTATTTTAGTAAGTCGAAATTTTGACTAAACATCTCGAAATTTCGACACGATTATTGTTATCTCGAAATTTCGAGTTTTCTCCTTCTTGGCCATTACAAAAGACATCTAGATCTAGGTATCCACGACGAATGCCAGTTTTGGTTCACTGTTTTCTTAGTTTTTCAACTCAGATCTCTATTATGCAGGTCCCGAAATTAGCCTGCCAAACTTCACCAGCAGCTCCTTTGACCGAGTTATAACTCGGAATATTGAAATTCCGAGCAATATGTCGGAACTTTGATGTATATAAATTCCGAGTTATAACACGGAATTTTAAAATTCTGTGTTATAACTCGGAATCTTGAATGTAAAATTCCGAGATATAAGTCGGAATTTTAAAATTCCGAGTTAAAACTCAGAATTTTGAAGAGTCAATTTTTTTTATTTTACGTGTCCCTTCCAGGCCTTCGTAGGATATATTCCATGAAGGCATGATGTGTTCCAGAAAAGTGTTACGAAAAAATGTATTCACACGTTGAAGTCTTTTACCTTCGATGGTTTGTTCCACTTGTTCCTTGGAATCGAAATGTTTGAAGTCTTCCCGCATCACTCCATTGAAAACGTGGAGGACCTCTTTCCTTGTATTGATGAAATACAGTGGCTGTTTCCTCATCATAAATTCATTGATAAGAGCTGAAATGCCCTTCGCTGCCGTGAAATCTGCGCCTATATATATAGACAAACAAAAACAAGAATCAGTTCCAGAATGACCGGTGTTTACTAAAATAATTGACATGTTTCACTTGGAAAAGGTCAGACGTTTTGTGCTATTTGGTGGCTGCAAATACTGTCAAATTGAGATTCAATAGTCGACTGCAACGCATTGTCTTTAGTCATAATTCTATTGTTATATATAAATAAGGTACAGGTGTTGGCTTTGTTACTAACTCTATACGCCATCTTAGGAGCAGCACTGTGAATTGCAACGCAACAGTGAATCGTTGTAGACTTAGAAAATTAGATTCAATAACTCGTTTTATAAATAAATATCTTCTGCTCGGCCGGTGATTCGAACCTTTAGCAACCTTTCGATGTTCTGATTACTAGTCGCAAGCGCTCATCCATTGCGCCGTCCATGTTGTTTATTTCCAACAATTATCATTCAACAGTTTTTGAAATGATAGAAATATACAATAATTTTGACAGAGGCGCCAATTTCGATCACGTTCGATATTTGACACCTCTATAGCCAACCTCATAATATGTAATGTCTAACCCTTGGAAATTTGGTCAATTGCACAGGAATAATTTTTTTATTTTTACCTAAAATGAATCGGCAGTCCACTACAACAGGAAGATGTTTCGAGGTCATTCCTGCTTTTCCGACACTTGATTTGATGAAATCGATGGCTGGGAAATATAAACTGTTTTCTGGAGTGATGGCCATATATTCAACCCCATGAGGCGTCTGAAAATTAAATGAAATGAGAAAACGATTCAATGAAAATAGTTTAGCCGCGTGGTCGAAACGTCAGTATTCTTTTCACGATGAATTGCCGGTTGGTGGGTTCGAATCCACGACAGCAAAATTTTTCTGATGGCCTAAGAAAGTGATTGGGATCACACGTTAAAAGGTCGTGAGGCCCCTCTGTCATTAAGGGGGCAACCGAATAACGGATAAGAACAATTCTAGAATAATTTAGGTAGTATGGTTATATTTCATTCATATTGTTTTCAAAGCTTAATTTGAACATACAACTAGAAAGAAGAGAAAGAGAGAAAGAAATTGTTTGTCTGACTTCTGACAAAATCGCGCCTGCGCAAGTCACAGTTTTATTTGTTTTTGTCGTTGATAATGATAAAAAGTTGGTCATCTCTTAGCGAATATAGTTAATGAAAGATAAAATTCAATTCAGGTGCATAAATCAATGAACGGGAGATCAATGAAAAAGCGGGGTGCAAAAACAAAAAAATGCTCCAAGACATATCATATATAGCGCCACTATCAAACTATCCGATTATTGAAACCAAAAAAGCAAGAGTGGAACACTCATCAGATACTTATTAAAAGGTAGGCTATGATCTTCTTAAATTTCAACTGTATAACGTTCAACCTCGTCGAAAGATAATATCCGATGACCCAGTGTGAAATTCATGTCGTGCTCACACTATAAAGTATTCTAATCCACATGGTGAGTTTTACACTGGTCCATCGGATATTATTTTTAGAAGGGGGCGAAATATTCTCGGAAGTATTGACGGTCTGCTACTAACTTTTTAGATCTGTTTGAATCGCGGCACGTTTGGATATTCGCAAAGGCGACATCATTTCCTTTAATTTGCTTCTTGTTTCAAGTCGTTATCAGATGACGGGAGTAGGCCCGGAATAATAGCAGCAAATAAATGGCTGTGCCGTGTGGATTTGGCTCAGACTGAAAGGTGGCACAGGTAGGTTTTTGAGATCTACCATTCAATTGGTATCGGATGGCATAATTCTTATCTCGTTATCAAATCGCCAAATCTAGTGCAAATTTCTGAACAGGAAAGTGCATTTTCTTAACCTTTTTGCTCAGGATAGTGATTGGCACAGGTGCCGTTCGTTGAACTACAATGTTTCAACTTTCCTTTGGGACATATATCATTTCGTTATCAGATGACGGTAGAAATCTGCAGCCGACTCTCCTACTATAATTATTGTAATCTATCTGCTAGAAGGACTGAACATCTCTTTCCGATTGTAACCCTCTAGATCTCTGTTTATCGTTTGCACATCTTCGGTGACGATGACGCGGAATCCAATGTTTTTATTGTTCACCCAAAAAAAGTGCTGAAAGCGCCTAAATAAGTTGTCACTTCAAAAATATCGCGTCTACCTTCTGTTTCTCGACGTAGACAGCCGGCCTGGCGCTAGAGTGCAGCAGGAACGTCAAGTTGACGCCGACGCCGAGCAGGATGCCGTACTCCACGCCGACGATCAAGCAGGCGACGAAGGTGGCGAAGGTGCATGCAAGGTCCTTCTTGCTGGACCGCCACATCGGCCGTACCACCTATAAACAATCGATGGTCGTCATTAGAGTGAGTAGATTAAATAGTGACGACAATAGACCTCCAAATGACCAACAAATGGCTGCCGTTTCCGGAATGTCATTCGTCGACAAGTCACTGAATAGCAGAGAATCTGAAAAGTATCTCCCATGCAGTAATGAATTTGCGCCCTCGAAGTGCCCACCTCATGTTAGGATTAGATATTTGATATTTTCATTTCATCACCTGAATAATCTCTGAGATTCACGAGTCCCAAAAGACGGGTTCTAATAGTAAATATCTGAGGTACTGACGTATAGAGTTTAATTTCTGATTGTTGGATGTTTTGCGCCCAAAGAGCAAAAAACAGGACAAAGCATTGACGAAATGAAATAGAATGCGTCGTCACTCTATTTATGAAGTCACTCTAGTCGTGGGGGCTCGGATAATTGTTTACTACAGCCAGTATGATTGATAAAGTGAAGTTGAATAATCTCCGAGTAGATCGAAACGATCATCAGCAGAGTAGCCAAATCTTAAGTATTAATGCCAGATATGATTGATGTAAAAAATCTATTAGTTCAAAATCATTTCTGACATCGAGATTATTCTCTTTCTGCACTTGAGTTTGAGTAATCTCCGAGGTCCAAGGACATCAATTTTTGCAAAATGATCAATGATAACATTTCATTTCATTCCACCAGTTGGCATTACTAAAACGGAGATCAATGTCAAAATCCCAAAATTTTGCCGGATATAGCCCTGAAGATTGACGCCTATTTTATTGAAAATATTCGGAAATAATCATGTAGAATATTTGAACAAATAAGAAACCTACAGATAGTATTTAAGAAAACCTCAAATTATGAATTTACTTGAGCAGACTTGAGTACGTATTTTACTCT
Source organism: Phaedon cochleariae (assembly GCA_918026855.4). Classification (NCBI taxonomy): domain Eukaryota; kingdom Metazoa; phylum Arthropoda; class Insecta; order Coleoptera; family Chrysomelidae; genus Phaedon; species Phaedon cochleariae. The sequence continues at coordinate 49,555,021 of OU896714.1, read as the reverse complement.
CAATGTGGAAAATTTTACTACCAATTCTTATATTGACGGAGAAGAAGATATCGTAGGAAAAGGCCAAATTACATGAAAAGAAGAAGTACAAGAAAATCTTTCATGTAGTCTTGGACAATCTTGAAATTGTCTTGACTGATTATTCGAGTACTAATCGGGATATTTTCATGTACTAGTTGTGAAATCCATTCATCGAGAGCAACAAACACCACATTGAAAGAATTAGACTCATGACAAAACAACATTCAATTTTTAAGAATGTATGATGTTTTGTGGCAAACATCCATCGATTCAAAAAAATTTGAACAATGGAAGTTTTTATCACTATAGTTATATAACACACCTCGTATTCGATCATGAAGACGACGGCGCTGACGATGACAGCTGCTAAAGAGGCCTTTGGGATGTAGGCGAAGTAGGGCGTTAGGAAGCCGAGAGCCAACAACACCATCGTACCTAGAATTGGATTACTATTGTTTTGTTCTATATTGCTCAATTTACTTATAATTTCATTTACTAATTAGTAGTAGTTGTATTCTCTATTGAAACGAACTCATGTATCTATGCATGTCGAATAGTAAAAATTCTTTGTCGTGTCATTTTATGATAGACTTTGCTATGAAACTTGGCAACGCCAGAAAGGGACTGAAAAATTATTATCACTTAATTCAGCATCAACGGTGTGTAGGTATGTCGCTACCGGTCTTTCATCAATACGCATGAAATTATTCAATCACAAGAAAGCCCAAAATTGTAGTGTTTTTTACTTGTATGGAATCAATGAAATTTACCCAGGGCAGTTTCCAGCGAGGGTTAGCCCGATGAGACAGCTACAGCACATTATGCAATCCAAGTGAGCATTTCCTATCACAAAAGTTCCATTTGTTTCAAATTTGGAGAACTCATAAAGTGCTTGAAATACATGCATAATTTCAGTTCACTAGATAATAATTGTAGAGAAACTATCTACCTGTTACTATTCCTCCTAGAGGAGTTTGTACGCCACTAGCATGATTGACTGCTGATCTTGAGAATGATCCTGTGATTGGCATGGAAGAGAAGAACGAACCGAATAAATTGCACAGAGACAACGTAAACAGTTCCTGTGTAGCATCGATTGTTGATCCACTTGCTGAAAATAATATTTAGTTGTCAAGTATATGAGCATTTCACATGAAGAAGCTCCTGATGTGTTAGCGAAACATTAAGAAAGATTTAAGAATTTTGTGAAAATCTTATCGTTTAGGAAGTTTTTTACACTCGTATATTCTGATTTGATAAGTAGGAACACATCACAGTGACGTCTATTTAGGCAGTTTTATGAGAAATAACAAGAGGTTGTACTATTTCAGAGTGGACTGGACCAGCGAGCTTACCACCTTTTCAAGAACATTATTTTTTTCTAAAACAATATCAAGGTATCGGTACATTTGGTAAAGTAGTTCTACCAATGCACCAGACAAATTTCAACTCAATTTCATATCTGATTTCGAACTTGTAGAATTCGAACTTTTATTTACAACATATAAATCGTAACAACTTGTCTTCACGGGCGTTCGAACTGGAATGGATCAGTCTTGCATTCGTATCACTTGCAATATGATGAATTCATCACCGATATGACTAAACCTTTACATAACGCACATAACTAAGGATAGCTGGGTTTCTATACAAAGTATCCTAGGTTTGATGCAAAAAAATTAACTCAAGTGGGGAAATCATTTGGATTCAGAAAGTTTTTCATAAACATAGCATATATCTTGATTCCTATGGGACATACACGGCGTTGAAGTTAATTTTCTTCAAATTTCCTTCATATTTCTTCTACAGCAAAGAGTGTAATATAAACTTCATACATTTGCATTTCGAATCAGTCATTGGTGAAACTGCATTTATCATGTCTGAAAAACACGAATTTGATAATGAAAATGTGAACAAACCATTATTTATTAAGATATTTCACTATAAAGTTACAAATTTCACCTTTTTTTCCGCCTGCCTCCTGGATCGCATATGGAACAATTCGCCCTTATTTTTTCATCATTGGACAATTTATATATTTATATAAGAATGTACGACACCTTTTTTTTCTAATATATGAGTCAACTAGGACATGATATTTTCTTGTGATTTATTCATATTTAGTGAAAAGAAGGAAGAATATCATTAGAAATAATTGCGTATGTGATGTCATTCAAAAGCAATCAATTGACATTTGATATCTCGTATTTGGATTGACTAATTGACTATTGATTAAAAGGGCGTCATCTGGTATGCATGTTCACTAAATATGAAAAACTCGCATTGAAAATCATATTTCCTGTTTAATTTTTTATATATAACTGTGTCATTGGACAACATCATGAACATATAAAGTGTGTCCAATGACAAAAATAAAAAGCAAGTACCTGTAAATGCATCCAATACAAGGGGAAAAAGAAGGCGAAATTTCGAACTTTTTCTTGAAATATCTCGATAAATAGTGCTTGGTTCCCATTTTCATCATCAAATTCGTGTTTTTCAGACAAAAATACGTAAGAAAAGAAATTTTCATAAAAAAACCATCGCATGATGAATGCAGTTTTACCCAATAACTGCAGTTATTTACCATGATAGAATTCTGAAAAATACCTAATCTAACCTATCATATTGTGCAATGCAGCGAGATTAGCTGGTCTATCGAAAATGTATCGAGGTAGGATAATTTCCTAGCTTCAATCATCTCTTTCGTCGACGCTATTATTGCTCTTGTCGCTTCAACATATGTTAGGAAGAATGAATATTTCCTGAAAGTTACTTTACTCGCGCCTGATGACCTATCTGCACTTCAGGAAATTGTTACATATACTGTGACAGACAATTGAAGGAGATCTGATAAGTGATGAAATTTGATTGGGGTTAGCTGGTTACTACTGTGCTCAATGAACTTAATATAGTTGTATTGAGTTCATTGACTGTGACAGACAATTGAAGGAGATCTGATAAGTGATGAAATTTGATTGGGGTTAGGTGGTTACTCGAAAAAAATCAAGATTTACTTGCATTCTACTGTGTTGGTGTTCCTTACCAAAAGCTTTTGCTATGGCGACGTTTCCCAGCACAGCTATAATCGGCACGAGCGCAATGGAACTCCCCAAATCCGAAACCATCTCCCCCAGGAGCACCGTTCGGTTGTTCAGCTGCGTCTCGAAGGGGGGCAGCTTGAATTCTGGAACTCCTGACTTGACGTTGCCCGTCAGAAGGAACGGTGAACCTAGACCGTTTCGCTCGTAGTAGAACGCTATCAGGCTGCATAGCACCACCACGATGGCGTTTCTCGATGTCGAAATCAGCCAGAGAATGTACTTGAGGGTGTCCTGCTGCTTGCTTGGCTTCGAGTCCTTCTTGTGTACTCGAACGTCTTTGAGTTTCTGGTGAATTCATTGGCAAAGACAAATAACATTTAGGTTTTTCGAAAACTAAACTGAAAAATCACAATTATCCAAGTATTCTCTCTAATGAGATATTATACTTTTTTACCCTAGGTAAATTTTACCAAGGAACAGTTGCATTAAAAAAAAGCGTACAAGTATATTACAGAGAGCCAGACGATAGAGAAGACTTCCAGGACTACGGCAGGCTGAAGATCTCCTTGGAAATTTCAACCGAGAAAGATCTAAGACACTGACAAACCTCAGCAAAGGAAGTCTCAAAGCAATAACGGGATTTCTGAGGGGGCATTGCGGACTCAAAGAACACCTAAGGAAGCAGGAGGACGGCACCTGCAGATTCTGTGAGGAAGAACCAGAAACACCCCATCACATACTGATGGAGTGTGACGCTGTACAAAAGATTGAACATACTGGGAACACACCAGTTGACTGTGGAAGAGATACCACAACTAGACCCGCTCAAAATCCTCAAATTCCTGAAGGAATTGAATCTTGAGGGGCTGCTATGAACAAGAAATCCTTGATATAGCAGAAGCAGATGGGGCACAATAGATCTAATTAGGTCGCAGCGCATCTGTCATCATCCAACCTACCAATACCAATACCAATGCAATATTACAGAGAGAAATTAACGTCATCCTATTCTGCATAAAACGGGCTATCGGGAATGATTGTTCACAAAATGTTGACAGTAAAGTTGTCATAGGTTCTCGAAAACGAGCCAGTTTTACACAACTAGAACTAGGATCCCGAAATCCTCTCATTTTAATACTTGTACGCTTTTTTATTGAATACGACTGTAAATAATAAAAAAGTGTCAATAGTCATGATACACACACACACAAAATTTTTTGAATTTATATATATAAACACTCTCTATTTTGAACATTATCGAGAAAATATGTGATGCGATATGTTTTTGACCCGTTAAATCAACTCCTACACGGAAAACGCTATCTGACGACGAAGTGAGTCATTTTTGACATCGATAAAAAATGATGCATCTTCTTTATCAACAGTGAAAACACAAGAGCTTTTTTTATCGGATAAATTTCTCTTGGTAACGAAAAACATTTGCCGACCAGTAATTTTACGAGAAAAACTGACTGATAAAATTGCGAGACCGTAGGTTCGAGAGAAATAACTGATGGAAAATGTTTGAGTTAATAGCGAAATTTATCCAATTAAAAAAAAGTTCGAGTGTTTTTTGGCAAGATAAGTCAACGACAATATACAAATAAACAACAATAATGATACTTTGCGGAATTGATTTTCTCATATTTTCGTGATTTCTTCAGACGAAATTTTCCTAATACGGCTCATCTTGCTAATTTACGCGTGAACCATACCCATCAATCAAACTTGACACGACAGAAATTGGAGTGACATCATGCGCAAATAGCTACTAGGTCAAAGGAGCAGGCAGTTTATCAGCGATAAAAAAGGTGCATCCTTTTTATCGATGTCAAAATGACTCACGTCGTCGTCAAATAGCGATTTCCGTGTAGGAGTTGAGTTATCACTGATAAACTGCTTATGGGAGTGGCTATATGGTTGCCCGAATGGCGTAATTTCAACTACCTACGAAGTAGCCAAAATGCCTGCACTGATGAGAGTCAAAGAGTTCGAAACCGGTCTGTAGGTGTCTAGCGTGGTCTGGCTAAATCGAAATCAATAGGCATTCAGGAAAGGAACACTTGTATCAGTATTCGTTTATACGAGTCGATGCATAGATTTCGGAAGGATGTAATTCAATGTTCTGCGTGGCATATTACCCACTGAGCAAATTAGGAAGCAATTACTGAAACAGACGTTCAGCAATATTGCAAATGTAAATTTGTAAATGTAACGTTCAAGCAATGTCACAGCAACATGTAATATTGCTGCAACGTTACAATAGCAAATTTTACCTTTGCAATATTGCTGAACGTCCGTTTCAGTAATTGCTTCAACATTGCATCAACATAGCTTTCAACTTTGCTTAGTGGGTAGTCAGGAAAGTATTTGTTCTTTTCCCGAAATCTACCATTGTTCTTCATTTTTTATGAACATTGTGTGGAAATGACTTCGAGCTTTTTGTATTTATTTACCATATAGGTTACGTTTCAGAGTTTACATTATACAGTATGCCGAGTGATACTACTTACCCTCAGTAACATAAGGCTGGCAATGCAGGAAACGCCCAAGATGAGATCATTCACCCTCGTTTGGTGGATATTAGAAATAACTTTGGTCATCGTGTCTAAGAAATCAGAAGATTTTATCTTCAAACCTAGAAGACTCTTCAATTGCGACGTTGCTATCACCACAGAAGTGGCTGACGTGAATCCCACCGTCACTGGTATAGATATAAAATCTATAAGAACACCTGAAACAAAATCCATTTGAGAATCACGTGATATCAAGATCAATTCTTGACGAACATTGACAGCATTTCAAGAATCATTAATCATTGGAAAATGACTGAAGGATGTGCATGATTCACACTCCAATCGGTTAATTATCTTGTGCTAACACTTGACTTTGATAAAAGCATCCAGAGATGATAAAAAACTATAGGCATTTTTCCTGGAACCTAACCTGGCAAACCAGGTTCACAATTATTATAGGACCTGGTTTACTTGTGAAACTTGACTGACTTCGTAACTTCAAGTTTTATCTTGGACAGAACTATATTTATTCACTATTTCCTTTTTTGGAGTCTATTACCCAGCGAGCACAAACATCCCTGGGATGTTTTGGGATGTTTTGAAAATGTTGGCATGAAGATGTTATTTTGAGACGTAATATGCACTGACCAAAGAGGTCTTTGAAGGATATTGAAGTATTGTTTTTGTTCTTCTGTGGCATTTCTTTGTTTGCCTACTGAGAGGTATCCCTGGGATGTTTTGGGATGTTTTAGAAATGTAGGCATGAGGATGTTTTTTCGAGGCGTAATATGCACTTCCGAAAGAGGTCTTAGAAGGATATTGAAAGTATTGTTTTTTTCTTTTGTGCCCTTTCTTTGTTTGCCCCACCACAACGTCTCATGCTTACGTCACAATACGATGAATTCTGATTTGTTTTCGATTTTGTTCTTCTTGTTCGCAATTGGCATTCGCGGTAGCAGCGTGTCACGCTTACATCACGCTGCTAACGAACAGAAAGGAATTTGGTGAAGTTTATTGTGTTAGAAGACTTATTTAGTTTGTAATAATGACCATCAGATGCAAGATGTGTTGTTCGGTGCCTCACTGTAATATATAAAAGTACGAATTCATCAATACACAGCTTCTCCGCAGTTGCAGAATGATGCATTGTGGAGAACATTTCAAAAATTGGGAAACCTATTTCCAATTATATGTCTGTGTGTTAGTAAGCACTACTCAGAAACCGATTAAGAAGGTAATTTCATATCAAGAAAATATTTTTATGTTCAATCTATTTTAAATGCATTTTTTCATTCAAGGGAAATGGAATCCTAATGCAAAAGTTCATTTTGACAAAAGGCTTCAGAAAAGTACCTCGAAAATGGTTTTTATACAGCGATTTAATGTGCGCAAGACCGTGAAAATATTCTGTTGTGTCCATGAAAAGGCTTTAAAAAGTACTAGGGAGAAGGTAGTTTTGTGACATATCAAGGACATCTCGATAATTGCCGCCTGCGGCGGACATTGGCTGTTCTATAATAGTTCTATTCATGTGTGAACAGAACATCGCAGTGGAGGTTCAATGTCTCGAAATCTCGTACTTTTAACATCTCTGAGATATTTTTGTGCTCGCTGGGTATGGAGTCTCACCTAAACGAAGTATTGCCATGATGATCTGCACAATTCCAGATAGGAAGCATAGCAGTACTGCATAATCTACGTTTCTTTCCATGACTTGTTGGTACGTCATCAGTGCCATCAATGCAGTAGGTCCGATGGTGATATCTTTTATACTACCAAATATGGCGTAAATATAGCAACCAATGAATGCAGAATACAGTCCATACTGGAAAATAAATATCAATAATACAGTATAGTCGAATCATTTACCGGTCGTCTGTGAAAAAATTATATGATTATAAGTATGATATAAGTAACAGGATTTTTTTATGAATACACCTGCCCAAGAAAACAATGAAAAATAGTGATTTTTCACCTAGGAAAAAGCCAAATACTCAAACTGGAATGCAATGGTAACGAAGAGAGAAAAACTTGAAGTCATTACCACAATAGTTCATAAAATGAACGAAAATGGTAGAAAACGAGAGAAAAACAACTACTTTCCTGGCTATATATGCCACGCAGAATATTGGATTACATTCTCCCGAAATCTATGCAATAATTCGTATAGACGAATGAAATCGCAAGTGTTTCCTTCCTAAACGCCAAGCTGCGCCTAAGTGGTTCAGGAACGCATGACTACCTGCAGACCAGTTTCGAGCTGTTGGCTCTCATCAGTGCAGGGCTGTCCCAGATAGCTTCTTGGCCGCTATCTGGTGCGAGCCTGACCCCCACGAGGTATAAATGCTCAGATGCGTTCACGTTGGATCTGTCTGGCTAAATCGAAATCTTGATTGCTATAAATAATCTTTGATGTAATACTTTTTGACATAATAAAAATTACTCGATATAAAATTTATTCCCAGTTATTTGTATCCCAACAATAACGGAGAACTTATTGTTCGCTTCAAAATTGTCTGAGGCTCGACCGCCATCAGCAATACTACCTATTCAGGAATCATCAATGATAAACAATACGGCTTTCGCCACCGAAGATCTACTGGAGATCTACTTGCCTACGTCACCCATTTATGGCAATCTTCAATAGAAAAACACGGGGAATCTCTAGCTGTCGCGTTGGACATATCGAAAGCATTCGATCGTGTTTGGCACGAAGGACTCCTTCACAAACTACCATCATACGGCTTACCACCTCAGCTATGCTATCTCTTATCGAGTTTCCTTTCAGGCAGATCGCTTCACGTGGTGGTGGACGGTGTATCGTCTGATACCATTGGCATCAATTCCGGCGTTCCACAAGGATCAATTTTGGCACCAACATTATTCCTGCTTCATATCAATGATCTGTTGGGAGTAACAACTTGCCCCATCCACAGCTTTGCAGATGATAGTACCCTCCATACTGCGTTCTCTTCCAGAATTCCCATTTCTTCCCAGGAAACTAAGAACTCACGGCGCAGGCAGGTCAATGCTGTCAATGAAGATCTTGCTGAAATCACAGCCTGGGGAACAAACAACCTAGTTGAATTCAAAGCCACCAAAACCCAAGCCTGCATTTTCTCTAGAAAGGCGGAACTCAGTATGCCTGATATTGTAATGTCTGGCTCCACTATCCCCACCAAGCCCACCATATCTATGCTCGGTATTTCCATCAGCAACACTCTTTCATGGGATAATCATGTCAGATCCATCGCAAAAGCTGCTTCACAAAAACTCGGATTCTTGTTCCGTGCGAAAAGCTACTTTACACCTCAACAGCTTCTCATAATCTACAAAGCGCAGATACGGCCTGTTCTAGAATACTGTTCCCACATATGGGGTTCAGCACCAAAACATACGCTGATGCTTTTAGATTCCATCCAGAGAAGAGCCATTCGCCTGGTGGGCGACGCCACACTCACTCACTCTTTGACATCATTGGAACACCGTAGAAAGGTTGGCGACCTTTCACTTTTCTATCGATACTTCCACGGGAAATGTTCTTCGAAAATCTCTGCTATCATCCCTTCACTAGCAATACCAATCAGACGAACTAGACAAGCCCAGTCAGCACATCCTTTCGTTGTCAACCTCGAAAGATGTCGAACAGCACTTTATCAAGACTCCTTTATCCATAGAACGGCTAGGCTCTGGAATTCATTGCCTGTGGAAGTGTTCCCAACAACATATAATCTCCAAAAGTTAAAAAAAAATTCCAATACCTACCTCCTGTCCCTATCCTCCCCAGGAACGCACGATGTTCTTTGAACATTATAGGGATTCCCTTTCGTGCGCTCCAAGCGATAAAAAAAAATTCTTCTTATTTTTTCCGACAAGGCTTTATATAATTCAGATAGCAGTTCACATCAGTTTAGTTCGTTTGATCTTTCACATATTCAATTACCTACCACAGGTTCTCTTCTGCCGCGTTCGGATTTTCATAATTTGTGAACCGTTCTGAAACAGTCCTAGAAATCGAAACGACTGCGCACTAGTTCCACGCAGTTCGAGAACGATTCTTGAACAGTTCTGAAATTCGAACCCGAATGAACCTATTATAAACAATTATTGTTTCTTGGGGTAATGAAGATAATCAATAATAAATGAAAGTAATACCAAGAGGATCAAAATTTCTTATGATAGGTATACCTATTCATTCTCACCTGTGGTTCTAATCCTCCTAGGGTAGCATATGCTAACGCTTGTGGCATAACTGTCAATCCAACTGTGAATCCTGCTATGAGATCATTCACTAATTTTTGCCCGGTGTATTCCTTACCCCATGTCAGGATAGGTATCCTTTTGAGGAGTATTTTCCTGGCAGTCTTTTTGAAAGGCATTTCCTGGGAAGCATTCGTTTATCAGATCTAGAATGAATACATTAGAGGATTATAGCTGTTTACAGTGTCTTACAGAAAGTTGTCATGATATGGGATACATTTTTGATAATAATTTATTTTGAAGTTCTACTTGGGCGTTGGATTTTGCTTAAAAAAATGAAAAATGGCCTATTTGGTCGGGGTCACGTCACATGACTTTTGCTACATGTCAAGTCACAATTTTTTCAAATTGATCGGTTATTTCTTCGAATTTCAGGAAAGTTATGTGTCTCAAATATGAACCTTCTATTGTGACTTTGATATTTTACTAATTACCAATTACAAATTATGGACATGACTATGATTTTCTCAAGAAAATAATAATCCCTGCTTCAAAGGACCCCGCACTTTTAGTACGTAAAATGGTTCTCGGTGAAATTTTCTGAATTTTCAGTATGTTGTAGAATTCGATGAACTGATTGAACCTGCAGAATCGTAAAGTTCTTTGATGAACAGATTCTGAGATACAGGGCGTTGAAGTTACAAATCGGTATTTTTCATTTAATTATTTTCTCGAAATTCAAAGATTCCAAGTAAAATTTTTTTTGCTCATATCATTAACGAACCTCCATATTACTCAACATGATTCAGATGGTTCAGATAATGTAATTGTTTACAGAGTGAAACATATAAACATTTCAGTGATGTCTGAAAATTCGATGTAATAATGAAATATCGACAAAATAATTTAGGCATGCAATATACTATTCTCATTCCATCATGAATCACAATTCATACATTTCATACAGGGTGATTTGAAAAATTGGTGACCTCTAAGACCGATTTATTCATACACATCCTGTATATTCGAGTGAATTGTTAACCTCCCAAGATAGCTGATACCGTATGAACATGATTTGGTTGAGATATATAGGGTAATCATGAAGATTTTCGATGATGAAAATGACAAAAAATCGTGTTTTTTGTAATCACCCTGTTATTCATGATTAACTCGGTGAAATTCTCTAATTATTTTTTAATACATTCATGATTCGCTCCTCAACGCTGTATTGAAAATTTAGTTTCCTATCATGACGGGTGTCATAGTTATTAATTCAGGAACTGTAAGTGAACAAGTCTCTTCAATAACTCTTCATGCAAAGTTCCTGAATTAATAACTATGACACCCGTCATGATAGGAAACTGAATTTTCAATACAGCGTTGAGGAGCGAATGATGAGTATATTAAAAAATAATTAGAGAATTTCACCGAGTTAATCATGAATAACAGGGTGATTACAAAAAACACGATTTTTTGTCATTTTCATCATCGAAAATCTTCATGATCACCCTATATATCTCAACGAAATCATGTTCATACGGTATCAGCTATCTTGGGAGGTTAACAATTCACTCGAATATACAGGATGTGTATGAATAAATCGGTCTTAGAGGTCACCAATTTTTCAAATCACCCTGTATGAAATGTATGAATTGTGATTCATGATGGAATGAGAATAGTATATTGCATGCCTAAATTATTTTGTCGATATTTCATTATTACATCGAATTATTAGACATCACTGAAATGTTTTTATTTTTCACTTTGTAAACAATTACATTATCTGAACCATCTGAATCATGTTGAGTAATATGGAGGTTCTTTAATGATATGAGCGAAAAAAATTTTACTTGGAATCTTTGAATTTCGAGAAAATAATTAAATGAAAAATACCGATTTGTAACTTCAACGCCCTGTATCTCAGAATCTGTTCATCAAAGAACTTTACGATTCTGCAGGTTCAATCAGTTCATCGGATTCTAGAACATACTGAAAATTCAGAAAAATTCACCGAGAACCATTTTACGTACTAAAAGTGCGGGGTCCTTTCTGTTATGTTTGATGCAAAAGTTGATATATCGTCCAGCATTTGGGAGTGAGATTTATTTAAATGTATTTTTTCTGTGACGGGAAAAAAGTTTGGCATTTCATCTCTGTTGTGAGTACTTTTTTCCCGGATATATATCACATATATACTGATGTGTTAATGGCTTTTGTTGTGCTATAGTTCCGAAAAATGAGTCGATAATACCGTCTCCGAGAAAGAACTGCAAGTCCTTTGGCTCCCCTTCAGATGGCTATTAACCCCTCCAGGGGGCCAATTTTTTGTGCCCACTCAACTCAAAATTTTATGCTTTATAACTTGTAAACTGTCTTTTTCCGAATGATGATAGCGACCCTATAAAATTTGAATAAGGAAGATAGATACGTCATTCGGCGCAGAATTTTATGCTTTTCAGCTTCGAATACCTATACTATATTATTTTTCGTCCGGTAAGTCGAAGTACGAGGCAGCAAACTTCAGATTCGCTTCTGGGTCCGTCGAATCATATGAGGAATAGGATTGTATTAGTTAGATAAGAGTTCGGACACAGATATGACAACTGTTAGTGTTTTCGAATGTTTAGATTAATCAAGTTATATCGGGTGGTCACAAAAAAACCGGAAGTTTTTATTTTCCTCGTGGTTTCATCATTTCTCAACCGAACTCGAATTTCTTGGCGTCGTTACATAGCTGAAGGGCTGTAGTATACAGTGGAATATTCGAAAATTTCATAATGGGCAAAAACAAAATGGCGGATTCTACCAAAGTATCGTAATTTACAAAAACCGCTGGAGAAAAAGAAAATCAGATTTCTTCCAACCTCTACCGATGTCATCTTTGGCTATTCATTTCTAAAGAGAATGAGTACTCGAACATCGAAATCGAACAAATAGTCCAGTAGATACACTGATTTCTTTGCAATTTGTTATGGAGTGAATGTGCATGGAAAATGCAATGCTTCAGTTAGAAATAGCCCGGTCGATACAGAGCTAGTTCCGTAGTTGAAGCAAAAGGGAGACACATTCAGAGGTCATTTTAAAATTCGTTTTGTTTTGACTACAACTAGAATAAAGTTTTATTAATTTTCAGGGTTTCACGCAATCTTCCTGGACTTACATCTCGATGTCAATATCAACATTTTTCTATTCGCTAGCGGTTTTTGTAAATCACGAAAGTTAGGGTTACTCCACCATTTCGTTTTTTTGTTCAATTATGAAATTTTCAGATGTTCCACTGTATTCAGCTTTGGAATGGCATTAAGAAATCCAAACTCGATTGAATTCTGATGAAGCCAGAAGCAAACTAAAAGTAATTCTTATCACGGGATTGGCACATTCACTCCATAACACTTTGCCAAAAAGAACGTGTTTTTCCTGGACTAATTGTTCGATTCAGATGTTCGAGTGCTCATTCTTTTTGAAAATCAATGATCTTAAATTGTATCGAACCTGATTGGAAGAACACACATTTTTTTATTCGCCAGATATTTTTGAAAATCTCGAAAATTCTTGATCCTCCACCATTTTGTTTCTTTCAATTATTGGATTTTCAAATGTCCCATTGTGAACTACAGTTCTTTATCTTTGAAATAACTCTCAGAAATCCAAATTCCATTGAATTTTCATGAAGCCTGAAGCAAAATAATAATAATCGTTTACACGAGATTAGCACATTCACTCCATAACAAATTGCAAAGAAATGAGTGTATCTACTAGACTATTTGTTCGATTTCGACGTTCGAGTACTCATTCTCTTCAGAAATGAATAGCCTAAGATGAGATCGGTACAGGTTGGAAAAAATCTGATTTTCTATTTCTCCAGTGGTTTTTGTAAATTACAATACTTTGGTAGAATCCGCCATTTTGTTTTTGTTCATTATGAAATTGAAATTTTCAAATATTCCACTGTATTCTGTAGCCCTTTAGCTATGAAACGACGCCAAGAAATTAGAATTCTGTTGAGAAATGATGAAACCACGAGGAAAATAAAAACTTCCGGTTTTTTCGTGACCACCCGATACATATCATGGTCGTTTCGTTAATATTAAAAACATCTTAATTGAAATATAATTTCATAGACTATTGAGAAAAAACCATAAATGGAAACGTTCGACAATTTTCCGAAAGAAATATCAAACATTCTCTTATGGAAAGAATGTATAATACGGCATGGATGGAAAACTAATCTGAAGACAAGCAAAATTTGTGAGACATATACATTAAAATTCACTTCTTATGACAGCAGATTGGAATGAAACTATATATTTTAGGCTGTTCCATCGATTTACAGAACACACTATTGGAAAAAAAATACAATATTATCATCACACGAAGTGCAAAACAAAATTATCATAGAGACAGAGGAATTAATTGCAAAACTTCGTAATAAAATTATAAGTTTGAGAACTAAACTGAGGAAATCAAGTAGATTCCAACGGGATATGATATGAATGGCGTTTTCGATACCTATCAAATTCAAAATTTATCAGTGAAAAGTGAATGCACCAAAAGGTGGAAAATCAAACGATCTTCATGTTAAAAACTATATCACTCGGGTACAGTTTTACATACAAAAAGGTACTATAGCTATAAGTATATCCATATACGTATGTGTTTTATTTCTCATATTAAAATGTTGTTAGATGAATTCTTTCCATTTTTATAACAATTGTTCTGCGAGAAGTGTATCACTATATAAATTGAAGTGGGTGTTTATGCCCTATCTATATGACAATGATTGATTTGACAGAAAATCTAACCTATAAAATCATATCTGACAATCAGGCGCTACTAGGGAAATTAAAAAGACAAAAAGCAGAACATATGTCTAATCTTTCAGTCACTCAGACCATTGTGATAAAGAAAATAGAAAAGGACAGAAGTTCAGCTGTGTCCGAATTCTTATCTAACTAATTCCATCCAGTAATGAGGAACCGTTGAGAATGAGAAACCTTCTAGCGGATTCGTTTTCGAAAAAAATACCATTTGATCGGACTATACAATGTGACCCATTTAAGATGGAAGCACCCTTATAAAACTTACATTTTTCAACCGATTGGAATGATTTTTTTTTTGTTAGGTAGATATTCAAAAAGTCTATTAGGACACCAAATATCATGAATAAATCTCCATTTCCAGGGCCAACTAATCTGATGTGTGCCTAAAGACTGAATTTCACTGAATTGGCCAGACCAGGTGTAGTCACTGGTCACATGGTCATTCTACAAGGAGTACAAATGGCATTTGCAACCAAACCATCGGACTTAATGCCAGCCAGGCTCAGTTTCGATCCTGCCTTTGAAGTGGTTATAAAAAGTCGCACTAGATACGGTTCCGCTGAGCCCCAGCTGGACAGAGGGCCCCTTGTTTGGTACACCGATGGTTCGAAAATGGAAGAAGGGGTAGGCCCGGGTGTATATGGACCCAGTTGTAGGCTATTTGAAGCCTTAGGTCACACCCCCACTATCTTCCAGGCTGAAATACATGCCATCAACCTATGCGCCCTGAGGTGCCTGAGCAAAGTTCTGAGGGGGGTGCCAACATATATAACTGCTCAGACAGCCAAGCCGCACTAAAAGATTACATGGGACTGCTGTGGAACACTCATGCAACTGGGAAAGGACAACAAAGTCACACTCATGTGGGTTCCAGGGCATAAAGGAATCAAAGGAAATGAGGCAGCTGATCGCCTTGCAAGGAAAGGTGCAGCAGGTCCTGAGCCCTTTTGTGGGATAAGCAAATGTCACCTAAAGGGAGAACTCAGGAAATGGAAAGAAATTGCAAAGTCCTCCTACTGGAGAGCAACTCCAGGTCAACGACAAGCGAAAATATTCATCAACCAATCAACCATTCACAGAACAGAGCCAAAGAGCTACTCAACCTCAGCAAACCAGAGCTAAAGCTTATCACAGGCTTTCTTACCAGACACTGCCCTCTGAGGTACCACCTCAAAAAGATGGGCCTGGTGGAGACTGACACTTGCCGCTTCTGCAACAATGCGATCGAAACCGCGGAACACATACTTTGCTCATTTAAAGTATCATTCCGCCAAAGGCTGAATCACCTAGAACAGGTCTATTTCACACCTGCTGAGGTGGACAATTCAACCGTCAGGAAAATTCTAGGCTTCATCAGAAGAGGTCTCCCAGCCTATACGACCCATCTACGATCTACAATCTACAGTAACCATCAATTCGATCAGTTTTTCAGAGAGTAATATTCTTCTGGGCAGTCCATTTTTTTCTGAAATCATGTTAGGAACTTTTTTGCAGAAAAACTAACTTCATCTTCATATAATATTATTGTTCCCCATGCTCTCAAACCCCCATATGCAAAAAATCACCCAATTCCGAATTAGCAGGATTGTCTTAATTTTGTTCATTGTCTCCCTCGAAGAGTCGAAGAGAAAGTGAATTCAAATTAACTGCGAATTTTGGACCGTTCAATGGCTCCGGTAGGTAGAAAATGATGATTTAAAAAACAAACAAGATATACTTTCTTCAGTTCAACTCACCGTTTTCGAGTGAATAATTATTTACGTTCGCAAAAATGATATTAAGAGGTTGAATAATTTCAACAATGCAGTTCTGCCGCTTCTACTAAAAAGTAGTAGCAACATCGAAATTTCGAATGAAACACCCTGTATTTTATCGTATTTTTAGGCTCTTCCTAAAAAGTTGATTTTATCGATGTATCACACTTGGGGTCTATCGAGAACGGTCAAAACGGCTCACATGTCCCAATCTCAACTTTTGATTCACTATTTACTGATATTTGATCGAAACAGATACAGGGTGAAGAAAAAGATGAATGGCTGTTAGAACGCTCGGACGTCTTGTAGTCATAGTTGCCACACTCATGTTCATCCTTTCAACTTATATGATTTGGATCATATGAACCTATATTCATTAAAGTTCGAAAACGTATAAATAGGTCATTGTTTTGTTTTTGTATTCTGTGGAGTGGGGGACAAAAAAAATTTAAATTCTGTACGCTGGAATTATAGTTGTTATAATTGCGATACAATAATTCCAAATGCTATAGGGTATACTTTGAACATTTTGATAAGAAAATGATAAACTATCCAAACTATCAACATTACCTTTTTTGTGATGAATAAGTATGAGAATCAATTCTCGCTCATGTGGGTTCAATCGTTATCATCGATCTCGACGGTTCCATGGCGTCAAGGGAATGAGGCAGCTGATCGCCTAGCGAAACAGTGCAGAGCTCACATTTTACCTTTCTGTGAGACAAGCAAATACCACCTTATCACAGAGCTCAGAAAATGAGAATGAAGTGAAAAATCCTACTACTCTGTTGAGCAACTCCAGGTAAACGAGAAGGAAAGAGTTCTTCAACAATTCGTAAGCTAGTGAGTCTCAGCAAACAAGAGCTAAAGCACTACCCTCTGAGCTATTACTAAAAAAAAATAGGTCTAGAGGAGACTGACACTAAACCGCGGAGCACCTTTGTTTATATAAAGTACCAGTACCTCTAACTTGACTACCCTAGAACAGGTCTAGAGAACGAGGAATGCGTAGATTTGGAATTACGAAAAAACGCTATTTTAACTGGCTCTATCTCCATACTCGTTAAGGTATGTTCATGCATATATGCATTATATATACGAATTCCGCGAAACTTATGCGAATCGCAAAATATGAAATTCCCAACAAAATTCGACGTTCATACTTATGCGACAAAATTTGCAGGAGATAAGGGTTCTGTTGTCATATATAATTTCTTTATTGTTGGTTCCACCATTGATAGAAGTTCATCAAATTGAAGGCACACGTACAATTTAATTATTTATTAGGGCCATTCAGTCTCATTTATCAAACGAGCCAGTAATAATGTCCATACATTTTTCGGCATTCAAAAATGCTTCGAACACTACAGCTCCTTTTGTTGCTTCTGGATACATCATTAGCTCTATAGAGCCGATACAAATGCTACTTTAAAATTAATTCGTCTAGAGAATCCATCCTGCGAAGGGAATTCAATAAAATGAAGAAATGGTGAAATTTATAATTCACCAGTAGTCTATTGTCTAGTCTCGTCATTTTTTGGTATCTGTTGTCCGTTCCCTATAATTCCCCAAATCACATTGTATGCATACTGTGTGGTTATGATTCCATCCGAATTCGTAAAAAAGTTCAAATATTTCAACTTATTCATTGCGATATTCGCAGTAGAATATTTTATCTACTTCAACTTTCTATAGGGCGGTCTTTTCCATATAACGTATAATTTTCGAGTAACGGGCAAAAAAACGAAAAAAGTCCGAAAATTTTGTTGTTTTTTACGAATATCTCGGAACGCTCTAGAAAATTTTGTTTGCAAAATTCAGATTCGAATTCAGCACCTCCAAAAACATATGAAATCACAGAGAAACCGACTACTTGTTTTTTTCCAAGTGAAAATACCATTTGATTGGTGCGGAATTTAATTGAAATCGGTCAAGTGAATCAGGAGTTTGAACTTTGTCACCCTGTATCTTTGTGAGGAAATATTTTTCGAGAAAGTTCTTGAAGTAAAGTCTACTTCATTTTTGTTTTTCTATCAACTGTCAAAATCGATGACGTATAACCTGGACCACCCTGTATTATACTACTACTAATGACTCAGAAATACGTCATTTAAATATATTAACATACTTATGTAACACCCTGTATAGGAGAATGTTCGTTATCTCACTTGAAATTTGTGTGAATTTTTAATCAGCTATGGCCTGAAAAATTAGCAATAGTTGATGTATAGTTCAGCAAACAAAATACATTTAGAGATCAATAACCTTTACCAACGTTTACTACGTGAAATTCCGGCTTGAACTGCAAGGCAAAAATTAATCATTTATTTACCTTAAACTTGCTTCAGGCCACTCACAGTCTCACAGATTCTGCTAATGACAACAAATATAATCTCGGTTTGACCTGACAACGACTGGCACTTTCACAAGCAAATTTAGGAATATTAATGATTCAATATCCAGGTGTAAATGGCTTAGGTACCAGTTTGAATTGTATTAAATATCGTGCTTCTCTCTCCAGCATCCTTAGACGGACAACGGACAAACAATCTGATAATTCAGCGGACAATGTTGGTCAACGCACACCAATATTCTGATCTTGACCGAAAACAGTTTGCATGGCCATCGTGGATGAACTTGACCTGAAGTTCTGCAATTCTTCCGCTTCATAACCAGATGAATTGGCAATTTTTATGCAATTTTTGATACGTTACAAACGTGTTAGGTAGGTATTTCACATCATGTGTCTACAGGGTGTTTCAAAAAAACCTAACCTCCTTGCTAGGGTAGGTAGAACATTGCAAAATAAGTTGGGTTTGCTCAGTAAAAAAATGTCGTAACGCCATCCGTTTTCAAGATACAAGGTGTTGAAACAATTTTTTTTTACACATTTTTTACGATTATGTTGAAATTACTGGCAACATTGTAATGAAATTTTGTATGGATGTTTCTCGGAATCTGACACATCGCATGCATTTGTTTTTATATCTGACTCTCATAGAGAGCGCTAGTTACACGTTACACGGTTCGTACCGAGTAGTTTTGAACATAACTTTTTTGAGGTTAGATCTTTCAATTCAAATTTGATGTGAACTTGAACATCATTCAATTTCACACCAAAAAGGTACTCTTGGTAAAACTCGATACTGTGTTCCGTTTTCGGAATATTTCAATTTGAAAATGCTGAAGTGCTTACTGTTGCTGGTATAAAGCTATGTATTAGAGTGAGTATTATGAAAAATTATCACCTATTTATTTAAAACCGAGAACAACAAAACATTTCTGATGCTGAACTTATTGATTTAACAATAAATCACAATAATAACATCAAAACAGATTTGACTAAGATCATGGATTACACAGTTTTGTTGTATCTTTTGAGTAGAAAGTCTATGCTACATAGGTAAATTCACGTCAAGAGTTGTGAGACATAATTGAACATCACTTAAATGACCTAACAGCTGATCCTCAACTGTTCAGAAGAATAATTCATTCTTGAAAAACGAATATAGAATCGTGTATTCCTCGAAACGTAGGACATTTTGAACACTTACTTTAACTGATTCAATATTTCATGTTTCTAGTCAAATATCTCTTAATTTTCCACTTATGATTCTTTGTTCCATCAATAACTTCAGCACAAGAATAATTTTATTGTTTTTGAACCTGAATAAATAGGTAATTGAACTCAATAAAATTCATTTTATACCAGCATCATTACTACTCCATTATTTTCAAATCGAAATATTCCGAAAACGGTATAGTATCGAGTTTCATCAGGAGTACCTTTTTGGTGTAAAATTGAATGATGTTCAAGTTCATATCATATTTGGATTGAAAAATCTAACCTCGAAAAACTTATGTTCAAAACTACTCGGTACGAACCGTGTAACTAGCGCCCTCTATGAGAGTCAGATATAAAAACAAATTAATGCGATGTGTCAGATTTCAAGAAACATCCATACAAAATTGCATTACAATGTTGCCAGTAGTTTCGGAATAATCGTGAAAAATGTGTAAAAAAATAATTTTTTCAACACCTTGTATCATGAAAACGGATGCCGTTACGACATTTTTTCACTGAGCAAACCCAACTTATTTTGCAATGTTCTACCTACCCTAGCAAGGGGGTTAGGTTTTTTTGAAACACCCTGTATATGATCTACCTTTATTTTATCTCTTGGAGCGCACAAAATGAAATTCCTTTAATGTTCGTGGAACATCGTGCTTACAAAGGAAGGATAGGGAGAGAACTTTTGGAGGTTATAAGTTCTTGGGATTACTTCCATTGGCAAAGAATTCCAAAGTTTCGTCGTTCTACAGGGTGGGCCACCAATAACGCCTCGCTCTCTAGAAGGCTAACCACTCATCTTCTTGGAAATCTTCCTCTCTAAGACATAGGCTACCATTTGAAATCATTTCGGAACATACAGGGTGTCCCAAAAAAAAAAGCAATCCACTGAAGGTATATACTTTTTTGAAGGAACACATATTATTCTATTTTGAGATTCTCCCTGAAGAGCTGATTTCAACGACCCATCGTACTTGGGGTCTAGCAGTAATAATAACTGACGAGATATATAGGGTGTGAAAAATCGAGATTTCCCAAGTTCAGGGATTGTTTGTGTCGAAACTATTCATATAATTGGTCAAAATGGTTAACATATCCCTATCTCAATTTTTTATCTACTATCGATTGGTATTTTATTAAAATAGATACAGGGTGGCAAAAATCTTGATTCTGAACCACCCAGTATTTGTTTTAATTAAATATATTATTATCTTTATTATTCCCAAGAAACATATATGTTTATAGCAGGGAAAATTATGAAAGAGCAACTACAAAACAAAAATTAGATAATCAATTGATATACAGTCTGTCCAAGATAAGGTTGAACAGCATGGGGATCTCGAAAACGGTAAGAGATACGAAATCGGTTAAATGGGGAAAAAGTTGCGCATTCGGAGGCTCATATCAAGAGCCTTCGAAAATTTTGAAAATTATTTTTAGTTTTTGAGTTATATCGAAAAAAGTGAATTTTTGGAATTTCTATTTTATTTTTTTTCTCTGTTATTATCAGATACAGCAAAACTGAGAATACTTTTTCATAGCAACTTTTGATGACGGTTAACGTGGTGATACCGATTTTTTCATGCGACGTTTCGTATTCGTGGAACCATCATCAACTTTTGTTTTTTAAATACAGTCCTGATAATTTTTTCACAGATTCTAAAAGGTTTTTTTATTCTGAATTCAACCATGTATTATACAAGGTAGTTCATTTGTGTTTCGACCTATTTCCATCCATCATCAATGTTTTTTCGAAACTTCAAAGGAAAAATGCCATCAGTTCCACTTATTTTGAAGGAAAATTAGTCAACACACTAATACCTCATCAACTGGTTTCAATCAACAACCCATTTCATTTTGCGGAAACAAAAATTCCATCCATACAAATTCAGAATATGTCAAGCGCTAAAACCAGGAGATGACGAAAGGCGCAAGACATCCTGTGAGTGATGGTATACCAGGAAATGTTAAAATTCTGCAGATTTCTTTCGAACAATCATCTGGACTGATGAAAGCATGGTCACTAATCATGGTAGCTTCGATAGAAAAAATACACATTATTGTTCACGAGAAAATGAACATTTATACATTACAGCGAGACACCAACACCGTTTCGGCTTTAATATGTGGGTTGCAATATTTGGTACACGAATTATTGTTCCTTCTATTTACCATGAAACACAGACTTCCGAACGTTATAGAAATCCGCTTGAGAATCAACTTGAGGAAGCTCTGGATGATTTACCGATTGCGGAAGTTCAGAACTCTGTTGGTTTCAACAAGATGGCGCTCCGGTACATAATTCCAGAGAAGTCCGTGCGTTTTTATCCCTTGGCCGGCGCGGTCGCCTGATTTAACACAGCTGGATTTTTTCTTAGGGGATATATCGAACTTTGTACACGCAAATAACTTTGAGGATGAAGAACAACTAAGGGACAGTGTCTTCGAAGCATTCAATAGAATAACCCCAGAAATGCTTAGCAATGTCTTAGAAACAACTGTGAGAAGAGGATATCTTTGTTCAGAAAATAATGGTTATCATTTTGAACATTTGTTATGAATGTCTCTGTAGGTATTGTCAAAGTTAAGTTGTTAAAGTAATTCGTGTAAGAATTCATCAACAATTTTAAACGCTGCATTGATCGAATGATGTAGTGAAATATTTTTTATTCACTTTTCAGTATTGAATAACTAATCCATCAAGTTTGACACTAAATGATAAGAAATAAGTGGAACTGATGGCTTTTTTTCTTTTGGAAGTTCGAAAAAACATTGATGATGGATAGAAATAGGTCGAAACACATTCGAATCACCTTGTATAGTACATTGTTGAATTCAGAATAAGAAAACCTTTCAGAATCTGTGAAAAAATTATCAGGACCGTATTTAAAAAACAAAAGTTGATGATGGTTCCACGAATACGAAACGTCGCATAAAAAAATCGGTATCACCACGTTAAACCTCATCAAAAGTTGCAATGAAAAAGTATTTTCAGTTTTTCTGTATCTCTGATAATAACGGAGAAAAAAAAATAAAATAGAAATTCCAAAAATTCACTTTTTTCGATATAACTCAAAAACTAAAAATAATTCTCAAAATTTTCGAAGGCTCTTGATATGAGCCTCCGAATGCGCAACTTTTTCCCCATTTAAGCGACTTCGTATCTCCTACCCGTTTCCGAGATCCCCATGCTGTTCAACCTTATCTTGGACAGACTGTATAGTGGATAAAAAGTTGGGATAGGGACATGTTAACCGTTTTGACCAATTATGAATAGTTTCGACACAAAAAATTTTTGTACGTGGAAAATATCGATTTTTCACACCCTGTATCTCAGTAATTATCATTGCTAGACCCCAAGCATGATGAGCCGTTGAAATCAACCCTAAAGGAAGCCTCTCAAAATGCAAAAATGTATAGGGTGTTTCATTAAAAAAAGTATAACTTCAGTGTATTGTGATTTTTTGGGAACACCCTGTATGTTTGAAATAATTCCAAATGGTAGCCTATGTTGACACGCAACTTCCTAGAGAGGAAGAATTCCAAGAAGATGCCTTCTAGAGACCGAGGCGGGACTGGTGGCCCACCCTGTATAGACGAACGAGTTTTGATAGTGCTGTTCGAGATATTTCGAGCATACGACGAAAGGATGTGCTGACTATGTTTGTCGAGTTCGTCTGACTGGTATTGCTAGTCGTGGAATGATAGTAGAGATTTCTGAAGAACATTTCCCGTGGAAGTATCTATAGAAAAGTGAAAAGTCGCCGACCTCTCTACGGTGTTCCAGTGATGTCAACGTGTTAGTGAGTATGGCATCACCCACCAGGCGAATGCCTCTTCTCTGGATGGAATCTAGGAACATCAGAGTATGTTTGGGTGGTGAACCCCACATGTGGGAACAGTAATCTAGAACAGGCCGTATTTGTGCTTGGTAAATCATGAGAAGCTGTTGGTGTAAAGTAGCTTTTCGCACGGAATGAAAATCTGACTTTCTGTTAAGCTGCTTTTTTTCAGAAATGGTTTCAATATATTCATTGATACAGGCGGGTGGGTGGTCCTTGAAAAATAAAAACATCACTGAATTGAAACAAAATATGGAGTACCAGCAAGAAAACTTCGAAGTATTCTCCTTTGAGCAACAAAGCAAAAGCTACAGAAAATTTCAGGAAATAAGAAGTTGTATTTTGAATCGTCCTATTCTGAAAAAGATATTTTACTGGCAAAAAACAGTGGTGTAGCATTTTTACCATATAAATATCAGCCGTCTGAGTTATATATATAGAACCCAACTGGAATGATCGAAACATTTTCTATATCACCATCAGAGTATCAGAAATGGTCTACCAAATCGTTAGAAGATCAAAGTACGTTATTTATACACAAATAAATCAAATCCACAACTTTGATGCCCTATTTGAAGACTATAGGTCTTTTATGGATATATAGATATATACTGATAATTGAATTTCAGTTAGTTGACCTCTGGTATTTGTCAGAAATTGCACAAAAACTCCGAATACATACGCTCAAAATCGAGTTCAATCAATTTTTTATTGTTTACAAGGTTTCCTAGGTTAACTAAATTAAAGTTTATGAAATCAGTGCACAAATAAGATAACGTCCTTCCTATTTATTCGCTAAATTAAAAAGGCAATCCAGTCAAGTGTATCGATAATGTAACAAATAAAAAGTAGCAACACAGTGAATATAGTATTGGAATGCTTGATTCATGAATAATACACATTATCAATTCGCATTTTATATTTGCAGACCCGGCAAAGGTTGTTTTGCCATAATCATTATTTTTAGAAAATAATGCAAGTTAAATATTCATCAACACACTTTTATTATTTTTATTTCTACTGCTTTTTAATTCGGCTATCCATAGCAGCGTGTTCAATTAGTTTTTCGAACTATTCGATCAATTTTTTACTTCTTTTTTGTTCGGTAATCTACTTCTTTTTTTTAAACCTCTTCATTTTCTACGTACTTCTTGTTAGTTTGACTATCTATACTATTTATTTTAAATCTAGTTCACCATATTGGGTCCGCCATCTTGAATTTACCAATTTTGAAGATAAAATCATAATCTCCGACCCCGAAAACCCCCAGATTGAAATTTTTAGTAGAATCGGATCATAATTACAAAATTCGTCCACCATATTGGATTTGCCATCTTCAATTTCCCAATTTTGACATGGGAATCATAATCTCCGACCCCGAAAACCCCCATATACCAATTTTGAATGAAAACAGATCATCAGAAGAAGAAGAAGAAGATCGAAAAATTTGTGATAAAGAAGTGATAATAGAAGATCACAGATGGCGAAAAGAATATAAAAAAGAGGGTGGTCCATTTAAAACAAAGGAACTTAAAGATCACCCTGTATAACTTCTGATATGGGCTGTGGAAACACCTCAAAGCGGCATTCAACTTCCGCATATTATTTTTTTCCTCGATAAATTTCTTTGTGGAATACAATTTCTTCTTTATTAATTCTTATTTGTATCAAATACTGAAATTTGAACAGAATACCTATACCTACTAACTGCTACATTGGAAATTTCGTATGGATATTTTCAAACTCACTATCGCTGCTGCTTTCGATAGTTTATTGAGATAATTGCAATCAAACTTTCAAAAATCCAAATGTCTAATTTCATGTGGAATAGCTGTCAGCCGATATTTCGCTGCTATGGTAACTATATCATCTGAATTTATAAAAAACCTTATCTTCCAAGATTTTCATAGTTACAGTGACAACGTTGTGATACTCGTCCGGGAAGTGAGCACTTTTTTCGTTTTCGTTTTTCGTTAGCAAGAGAAATTTATCCGATAAGAAAAAGCTCTTGTGTTTTTACTGTTAATAAAAAATTACGTAAGTGGGACTTTTCGATGGATAACCATGTAGGTACCTATACTAAATGGGGGTAATTTTCAATCGCTGTGAAATAGCTATAGGTGTTTATAAAATCATTTGCAGAATGATCTCGTGTTTCTCACAACGTTTGGGTAATAATAATTGTTTCCACTTTTCCACGTACTGTTGACATTTTCAATGTCAAAATGGTGGCCATGAGAACACAATAGTATTTCATGCGCCGTTCATGTAATGATATTAATACTGGAGCACGAGGTAAGAATACAAGTTTATCAGTAGCCATTATATTATTTTTTATACGACCATAATAAATATGAATATAAAAACAAGAATTTATAAACTAGCCACACAATATCCGAAAATGACGATTTTTTTGTTGTAATTATCCAGTCCATGCATTTCTTGTATAATTCGTCATGGATTTTTATTATTTCACAGACACTTTTTGCTTTAACAGTAATTTCTGGTGGAGTACAAGATATTCTTCACTACTGCACATGGTTTAACGACTCGCGTATGGTAGAGTTCCTAAATGTACTTGACACTGCTGATTTTGACGTTTTTTGTATATCAAAGACAGAGAAAGATATATGGATGTACTCTTCCCAGGACTTGTGGAGGACGGAAAGATGCGAGGATCCTTTATCTAAGCGAAAAACATATTCTTGTCCTTGTCTGGCAAAACATATGATTTGCTTCAAAATCGTTTGTGGTTATGTTTGATTGTCACTGCTTGTCTAGTGTCCATACTCTTATATACAAAAAACGTCAAAACAGCAGTTTCAAGTACATTTAGGAACTCTAATTGCAACCAAACTTTCAAAAATCCAAATGTCAACTAATTTCATGTCAAATAGCTTACAGCGCGCCGATATTTCGCTGCTATGGTAATTTTCATCTGCATTCATTAAAACCATATCTACCAAGATTTTTATAGTTACAATGACAACAACGATGTGATACTTCTCGGCCTAGTCTGAGAAGTCCGTACTTCCCGGAGTAGGCTGGAAAAATGCTACTTTCTCAGAGAAAAAGCGTTAGGAAAATGAGCACTTCCCGGACGGTTGCCAAAAATAGTTTTGAAAACTTGGAAGGTTAGATTAGGTATCTTAAATCACTATGAATACTCACCCTTGTAGTGAAAAAAGACATCCGCATTGTTCCTGTCACTTAGTTTTTGAATTCACCATTCTTTAGAATTGAAGCACGATTATTAATAGACAAACGAAAAATATAAAACATTTTAATGATCATTATTTAGTAAGAACATAACTATGTGCTATTCAATTTTCACTGATAAAATAAGTCTCCTTAGCAGTACCACAATAAAGCTAGAGTATTTTGATAACATATATACAGGGTGTTTCAGATTTTGATCGAAAAAATTTTAATACGCGATAGTACTCTCATAAAAGAACAAAAAAATACTCTGCATTGGAGTTTCAGAGATACAGGATCTCGACGTGAGACATATTTTTGGCTTTTTCCTTGTCCTGTATAAGATTTATAAGCTTTCATAATGCCGACACTCAGTGTGGCTGGTAATTGACAAAAACTGAGCAAGATACAGAAAAACTCATAGAAACATCTTCTATTGTTGAATCGAATAAAAATATGAAGATCAAAAAAGGCATCACAATGATTTTCTGATTTTCTGGGGCGCCACTGGAATAATTACGGTGAATCTATAGTTACGTCAAAAAAATACATTTTCGTATTACAAACAAACCTGCTGAGTTTAATGAAAAACTACTACACCTTGTAACTCCTAAACAAAGTTCCAAAAGATTCAGGTTCACATAAACTCCTCTTTTTATTTTTACAGATATATATTTTGTGAATATTCTGAATGAAGATCATTATTTTGTTTTTTCAACGCTTATTTTTACAATCTGAAACACCCTCTATATCTTTCAGAAATGAATGATTATTATAACTATAGTATTAGAAAGTATATGGTGTATTACCGATATAATTCACAAACTTTTTATCAAAATCTATGCATGAAAAATAAATAATTGGTCGAAAAATAGTTCCGAATTATTCAATAAAATATATAAGGTGTTCTATATACACCCAAATAACACCGGACATTTTTTTTAAAAACCTCTCCCCTCCAAAGATAAAAGAAATTTTTCTTTTTCATCTTCCCTCTGTTTGATAAGCTAAAGACACGAAAATTGGTACATATTATTTGTCAATAAAACTACACATTTTGGAATGTTTTCAACCCTGAAACATGCTTAGAAGGGGTTGAAATAGTAAACCCCTATGATATTATTTCTTACAACTTTTTTCGATAAAAATTTTTCTTTTAAAAAACATGGCTGAAAATAATAAATGTAAGTATATTGCAAATTTATTTCATCATATCATTTTACTAAGCTCCGAATTTTACAACTGAGACAATAGAGTGAACAGGCAATGCCTTTAGCTTAATATACAGGAAAAATGAAAAGGAGAACATGTCTTTGTATGTTTGGAGAGGTTTAACGTTTCCGGGAGAGGTTTTTCATAAAATTTTATACCAAATACTCACTCCTTGATTTTTTTCGGTGTTATTTAGATATGTTCTGTATACAGAAAGGAAAAATTGAGTCCGAAGGGCACCATTCCGATGAGAACAATGTCCCATTCAATATTCAATATTTTATTCAGAATGTTCCTATATTCCCATTAGCTTTCGACATATCGAGTGCTCAAATCGTGAAAACCATAGCCAATATATAATCACCCTGTACCCAAGACAATATTTTTTGCATGAATGACAATGATATCTTATGTCTAAAATCTGAATTACCCTGTATATTCACGTATCTGGTAACATTTAGAGTAGGTTCAAATCAACATTTCAATTTAATTGCATTCTTCCACTTACTGCTCTAGCTTTTTTGCGGAACCAGGAAACTCACTTTATCCAATAAATAAAAATAAAATAAAATATCACTTTCATGGAAATAATCACAATTTAGTCGTTTTCTCAACTTCATTTCTCACATCAATCGCAAGAGATGTCGCAGATGCATCTTGATGTTCTGAAACAAATTGTGCCCATTTAAATTATGTTTATCATCACCCAATAATAATTATATTCGCGTTGTTTTTCTCTATTAGTTCATCGAACGAATCTAAATTGTGGAATTTGTGACCGGAATAAATAGAAACACAGACAACATAACCTAACTTAGCTATTGATCGATCAGCCCCAAGTGTGGACAATTGATTGGTCATCCAGGGACGTACTAGAGAGAGTATATGTATCGTTCTGAATTTCAGATGGAGTCACAGAATTGTATGTAGAATGTGGTGTTGTTTTACTGTGTTCGATACTCCAATGAGGGTCTTTGTATGTCATCAATTTTATTTCTGTTCCTGAAATCACAATGACTCCATTGTGTTATTATGAATCTCATCGCTCATGGAATATTATGTACTATATTACATACTATTTCATAACATCGGTTGTGAATAATCCATATTGACAGAGTTACGACTTATGTTCAAGAGATGATAATTGATTGATTGATTGATTGAATGTTTTTATTACCACAAGAAACATATCTGTTTATAATACGGATACATGAACACATATGAAAAAATAATAATAATATTAAAGGGTTATAACTAATGAATTCCACTCATTGGAAACATATAGTCATACTTTTTTTTTAAGATGAAAGTTATAACATTTCAATTCTGACTTCTGAGTAATGAAATCATGTCAAATATTTTTCAATCAAATTGTCCTGACCATCAGGTACAGTTTGAGATTGACTTTAAATCTTCTTACATCATGTATATTTTTCAATTCATTCGGTATTGAACTGTATAAAATTATTCCATTATGAAATATAATTGTTTGCCAATGTTCGACTTGAATGTATTTGCTATCAAGTGATTCAATTATTGTCTGGTCCCATAAGTAAATAACATATTTTGAGTTCAAATAACGGACTCAGATTCAGAAATTTTCTGGCTATGTATTTTACTGTTTTTTTTTTAGAAAATTCAGATGAAAAATACACTTAATTGATTTGTTTTGTAATTTCATTAGTGGTTTGAGGCGTGAAATATTTGTGCCCCCCCCCCCAAATATAAATTAAATATTGTATATTTGAATATATATGAGGCAAAAGTAAATACTCTTCAGGTATTTTACAAAACTGATATTTCGAATTTTGTATAAAAATGCCTATGATTGGATTCATTTTATTTCTCAAATGGTCAATGTGTCAATGGTTCTGCATCAATATAGAGACCTACAAATTAAGTTACCTCTGTATATTCAATGGATCTATTGTTGAAAGATATTGCATTATTCGAAATATTACATAATCTCTTGGAGATATACATATATGAAGATTCGTTAAAATTATCCTTTGACCTACGAAATCCATATTGACCACTGTTCAAGGAGATCAAGTAGCCGATTATTCATGATTTTTTCTATTATTCAGACAGAATTGGGAGGACGGATATTGGCCTGTGCATAATTCAAATCGTCTTTCTTACCAGATTTATGAATTGGCAATACCTTTGCAATTTTATAAATAGTTGTTTTCTGTTGAATATTCAGAATATTACATGCATATCTTTATATGAAGGAGAATGCAAATTCTCTTCTTCAGAAGATTTTGTTTTCGAATTCTTATCGTGTGTGTTCAATAGATGTAGGTAATTCAATATTCGTCGTGGCATATAGCCAGGAAAGTAGTTGTTTTCTGTTGAATAAACCGAGAAAGAATTAATATTTTCATCACATGGAGAATGCGAATGCTCAATGTATTTCTTTATTTATATATCCATTTTTTTTGTGATCATAAATATACCTGAGAATATTCCTTTTCAATTTATGAATTCAACTGATTACGTTTTTTAAACAGAACCTGTTCTTGGTGTGTTTTGTGTCAAAGTAAGGAAACAAGTTTATAGAACATAGGTCCGGAAACGAGTCGTTTCCGAGATATAGGGTGCTCAAGTTTCTCAAAAAAATCCATTTTTTATTGATTAATTTCTGAATTTACATTTGTATAGGTACTATAGGCACGATATAGTACTTGTTTCGACATGGTTACATGATTGATTTGGTGAACGGGCAACTAGATTATGATTATTAAAATTTTTCTTCCATCAGGTTCACATTCACAGGTTTGATACCAGATACCAGATACCAAAAAAAAAACTGGGTGATATTTTTGTGCAAAAAACTATTGGACTTGCCCCGTGGGCACACCCCTGATAATACTTTATCAACTGTATTAGGTCCAAAAAATACCTCATTGTAATTTCAACCGACATTGTGAATTTTATCACTATCGGTCAAGGCATATTTTAGAAATCAATAAAAATTTGAGTTTTCAAGAAACTTGAGTATTCTGCAAACGAATCAATTTTGAACATATGTTTATATCAACTTTTTATTTTATTTTGATCCAAAAAATATGACGTCGAAGTTTTGTGCAATGTTGCTGAAAAATGTGTATATGCCTTTCTCCTTTATTCAGTCGAAACATTAAAATACATAACAAACATTTATTTAATACAAACCTGAAATGGAATTCTGAAGATCCCATTCTGTGGCGCATATAACTAAATCTTTCCCACAGACGCCTTTCAGACAATTTATGATATATTCCTTGTCTAGGAGCAGGAAGACTTTTTTCTCGTTATTCTTCAAATCTTTGATCAGTTCACCCATGCACTGAAATAAATATTTCTCGTAGAAAACTTCACAAACGATAAGATTTTCACAAAATTCTCAATATCACTGCATGTCTGGCTAAAACAGGATGACTTCTTCAAGTGAAAAACTGGTACAATAAACTGAACTTACATTAACTTGCATTACTTCAATATCATACCTTATCCAAACCTGTGGAAAGGTTGATTATTTAGCCTTCATTTTCGAAAAGTAGGCTCAATAATCTACATAAAATCCGGATCAACTTGAAAAGCAAATTCAACAACGATAAATTATCGAGGTCTAGTTGATCATTAAGTAGAATGTTTGAATTATTGCGTTTGTTGATTTTTAATGATTCCAGATGATTGCATTTTATTGCCTTATTTTCTACGTGTAAAATTTATAAATTATCGTCAAAACTATGGTTTTCTTCTGATATATTAGAAGAAAACCATAGTTTTGATGATAATTTATGGTTTGCGTATGTTGAATTCATTTTCTTTTTCAAAAAATCCATCTCATGTGTTCCTGAGTGCGGTGATTAAACGTTCTACCTGTCTGACCTATATATACCTTAGGACAAGATCTACAGTTCAGTTTGTATACCCCTGATTTTTCGATTTTTGATTGGTCTCTGTTATTTTTGATAAACCTTTCTAACGTGTTATTTGTTCTACAGGCAACTTTCAAGTCTTTTTAATGTAGAAATGAAGCTAATTTTTCAGTTCAGATCCGAAATAGGGTCAAGTTCTGAAATTTCGATTATTGTTTTTGATGGTCGGATAAACTTCTCGAATTGCTTTATTACGGAGTTTTTTAGAAATAATGTTGTCTATCGAATTCACCTGGTATCAATTGTTGACTGCAATCTGTTTTATGATATTGAGTTCTGATAGTTCTTTTTCGAGATATATTTTCAAGAGATTGTTTCCAATACCTCTGATGCCCATTGAATTGAGGTTCTTCAGGAGAATATTATGTAAACTATATCAAGTGTTTTTTTCTAGATATGTTTTTAAGAGATTGTTTCCAATACCTCTGATGCCTATTGAATCAAGGTTCATCAGGAGAATATTGTGGTAAACTGTACCAAATGCTTTTTTTAGGTCCATGAAAATAGCTACTACATAATTTCCTTTGTCAAGTCTGTCTTGTATAGAATTTGTTACTTGTAATACTGCTAACTGTGTACCACTTTTCTCTCAAAAATCAAATTGATTCAAGTCAAACCCATATTTTTCATTGATGAAGTCAAAAATTCTCTTTTTCATAACTTTCTCAAGTATTTTGGAAAAAATACTCAACAAAGCTATTGGTCGGTAATTTACCGGAGTTTTGGCCTCACCGCTTTCATATACTGCCCTTAATTTATAGAAACCCTGTATAACACTTCATAACAGAAATACCGTGCTAGTTGTGGATAAAAAAAATTCCAAAAAGATAATGTAGTAAGTATTATAAACATTTCCTACCATGACAGCTGTGTAATCCATCGATTCAATCCTCCCTAAATCGATAACAACATATTGGTGGGTTCCTATTTTGAGGAGATCCTCTTTCAAGACAGTTTCCCTTACATACTCAGCAGAAAAAAATGGCATCGAGGACAATATCGTGATCCGTACATATCCCGGTGAAGTCCCTATCTGAAAAGCAATAGTCATTGTAAAAGAATATAACCCTTGAAATTCTTCCAGGATGTTTCTCTAGGCGAGTGGACTACCTTTTTTTAATTCTCAAATAGAATCATCACTAAAATACATTCCGATTTTGTATTTTTTTTGGATTTTTCGGTCGATTTTTAGGTGCTGAAATCATCAATAATGCCAGGGTGATTTTCAAACGGATAGAAATTTACCGCGAGTAAAAACTGATATCACGATTTCGTAAGTAGGGGTAGACCATAGCACAGTTGCCATGTGTTGAAATATGATTATGAACTCCAGAAATATTAGTTATTCAAACATTGATAAATTATCAATTATGTATTGGTAATATTCCTATTTAGCAATTCAAAATCAATTGTCTCAAAATGTTTCCTTGTGTCATGTGGCTTATTGCCTATAAAACATTTGTGTAAATAGAAATAATATTAATTCGCACTAGAGGACATTTGAAGCGGTGAACGGGACAACAACGCACGACTTGTGGGTGTGGTCTTGTCAGAGATGTATAGAAAGGACCCCGCACTTTTAGTACGTAAAATGGTTCTCGGTGAAATTTTCTGAATTTTCAGTATGTTGTAGAATTCGATGAACTGATTGAACCTGCAGAATCGTAAAGTTCTTTGATGAAGAGATTCTGAGATACAGGGCGTTGAAGTTACAAATCGGTATTCTTCATTTAATTATTTTCTCGAAATTCAAAGATGCCAAGTACAATTTTTTTCTCTCATATCATCAACGAACCTCCATATTACATAACATAATTCAGATGGTTCTGATAATGTAATTGTTTACAGAGTGAAACATATTAACATTTCAGTGATGTCTAAATATTCGATGTAATAATGAAATATCGAAAAAATAATTTAGGCATGCAGTATACTATTCTCATTGCGTCATGAATCACAATTCATACATTTCATACAGGGTGATTTGAAAAATTGATGACACCTAAGACCGATTTATTCATACACATCCTGTATATTCGAGTTAATTGTTTACCTCCCAAGATAGCTGATACCATATGAACATGATTTCGTTGAGATATATAGGGTGATCATGAAGATTTTCGATGATGAAAATGACAGAAAATCGTGTTTTTTGAAATCACTCTGTTATTCATGATTAACTCGGTGAAATTCCCTAATTATTTTTTAATATATTCATCATTCTCTCCTCAACGCTGACTTGAAAATTCAGTTTCCTATCATGACGGGTGTCATAGTTATTAATTCAGGAACTTACCATTTGCATGAAGAGTTGAAGAGACCTGTTCACTTACATTCGCATAGTGGCCGATATTTTTCACAAATAGTGAAACGTGAGAATGTGGAGACGAAAATAAGTTTAGTATTCATATACAGGGTGAACATTAGAAATTCAATAACAAAGCAGATATATGATTTTGATAATATTAATATAATGTACAGATAGTTGTTCATTTACATTCGTCAAGTGGCCGAGATTTTTCACAAATAGTGGAACGTGAGAATGTGGAGATCAAGTGTAACATAAATGATCTATGATGGCCCATTTTGGCAGAGCTTGTATACCAACGAAATTCGCCTAACTATCTGTACATTATATTAATATTATTAAATTCATATATCTGCTATTGTTATTGAATTTCTAATGTTCACCCTGTATATGAATACTGAACTCATTTTCGTCTCCACATTCTCACGTTTCACTATTTGGGAAAAATATCGGCCACTATGCGCATGTAAGTGAACAGGTCCCTTCAACTCTTCATGCAAATGGTAAGTTTCTGAATTAATAACTATGACACCCGTCATGATAGGAAACTGAATTTTCAAGACAGCGTTGAGGAGCGAATGATGAATATATTAAAAAATAATTAGGGAATTTCACCGAGTTCATCATGAATAACAGGGTGATTTCAAAAATCACGATTTTTTGTCATTTTCATCATCGAAAATCTTCATGATCACCCTATATATCTCAACGAAATCATGCTCATACGGTATCAGCTATCTTGGGAGGTTAACAATTCACTCGAATATACAGGATGTGTATGAATAAATCGGTCTTAGGTGTCACCAATTCTTCAAATCACCCTGTATGAAATGTATGAATTGTGATTCATGATGGGATGAGAATAGTATATTGCATGCCTGAATTATTTTTTCGATATTTCATTATTACATCGAATTTTCAGACATGACTGAAATGTTTATATGTTTCACTCTGTAAACAATTACATTATCTGAACCATCTGAATTATGTTGAGTAATATGGAGGTTCGTTGATGATATGAGCGAAAAAAATTGTACTTGGCATCTTTGAATTTCGAGAAAATAATTAAATGAAAAATACCGATTCGTAACTTCAACGCCCTGTATCTCAGAATCTGTTCATCAAAGAACTTTACGATTCTGCAGGTTCAATCAGTTTATCAAATTCTACAACATACTGGAAATTCTGAAAATTTCACCGAGAACCATTTTACGTACTAAAAGTGCGGGGTCCTTTAACTGGTGGGCTCACTCTTCAATTGTTTCGTCAGACTAACTCTCGATATGGAACAATTGCAAGCGAGTTTTGGACGTGGGGTTCAGGTATTTGACGATAGAGGCGCCTAAATGGAAAAATCGTTCAAAACCTTGGTTCTGTGAGGGATGACTCTATTTCCATCATTGTTCTGTGGTCGAATTCCGTCAGTGACATCTGTCAATTTGTATTCAGCGATTTATAGTCGAAAATTCGGAAAATTCGTACGAGATATAAAGTGTTTAGTGTTTTAATCCTTTAATTGTAATTGTTGTTCATAAGTGTTTTGTTCTTTAATTGTTGTTTAGTAGGTTTGCTGTTTGTTAGGTTTATAGTGTTTAGTTTTTATATTTCATCATGGACTGGCGTTGCTGCAATATATGCGGATCGTATAAAAATCCGCAACTCAGTATGTTTTCCGTACCAAAAGTAAGTACGATAATTCAACTAACTAACATTATAAGATATCTTTCAACATTAAAGTACAGACTATTAGAAAGATGCCACTAATTGGTGATTATTTTATAAATAAATACTGTGCTCAACATTTTCATTCAAATTTCAATTTTAAATAGAAGCAAGAAATCTTTTTTGTAGCCGATTTTAATAAGCTTCACTTCTTTCATGACATGAACCTATTTTAAAGCATGAAATCTGATAAATTTTCTCTTTGAAGAACCATCAGAACAAAGAATGTATCATTGCCTGTGGAAGTATTCCCAACAACATATAATCTCCAAAAATTCAAAAAAAATTCCAATACCTACCTCCTGTCCCTATCCCCCCTAGGAACGCACGATGTTCTTTGAACATTATAGGGATTCCCTTTCGTGCGCTCCAATCGATAAAAAAAACTATTGAAATAGACCAATATCGAAAATCATAATACACAGATATATGGTAACTGGTACTTACGTTAGAAATTTATTCACACCAGTTCACGCTGATATTTCAAATCACTGAAATAATACTGTTGTAGAACAAAGATTTTCCTTTTTCTATGGTGAATTAGGTATTATACACAAAATTTAGAAACTACGGAACACGTTCCTAACGAACACTCGACCCCAATCTAAAAAATAACCATTTTTTTAGCTCAAGAATATTTCTGACATATTGACGTTTCGATCCTTTGATCAGAAATCAGTTCACTGCTCTGATCAAAATCATATACGTATCCAAATAGTTATCGGTCGGTAATATGTTTCCTGTAAATATGGATTGTAACCAGGATGAGCTTAGCGAGATTTACCCACGTCGTTGATTGATATATTACAAAAGTTTATCAAAGTAGGCGCCATCGAGAAACTTGCAAACGACCTTCAATAGGGAGCAAGCGCACCAGTTAAATTTCTATACATCTCTGTCTTGTCCCTTCTGAGCATTCAACACGATGTTGCCAAGTCCCCAACATTTACATGAAATTTTTTCATGGAGTATTAGAAATATTGCTCGAAAGAGTCAAGAATGCTATAATATCATGGGTTCCTCCTATCATGTGTTATTCAACGACAGGACTTTTACATCTTTCTGATAACTTGATTATAATTGGTGATTTGACAACCTTGCTTCGTGAGTGGAAATGAAAGATTATCTGACCAATAACGAAACAGCATAAAAGCTGACGTCACCAT
The DNA here is from genome assembly GCA_918026855.4 of Phaedon cochleariae. Classification (NCBI taxonomy): domain Eukaryota; kingdom Metazoa; phylum Arthropoda; class Insecta; order Coleoptera; family Chrysomelidae; genus Phaedon; species Phaedon cochleariae. The sequence goes on along the minus strand of OU896714.1, from coordinate 49,517,721 downwards.
TTATTCGACGTATCGCCAAATAGTATTGAAATGAGCTCCGAAATTCAACAACGCATACACTCATTATTTACATAAAAAAGTGTGAGAAGTGTTGCAAAAATTAATTTAGGTCCCTAACGACACAGTGTAGTAATTGAATGCCAATAATTCATTATGAGTCCACTCGCCCATTCCAAATGGGCTTACTATAATTTGATCAATGGATACTTTTGGTCTAGCAGAAACATATAAAACTTTGATTATATCAACCAAGATGCCTATCAGTATCCCCATTTCAATTCCAATAACCAGGCAACATATAAACGTTATTGTGAAGGGAAACAGGTCCAATTCTGAAAAAAAAAACGAATCAAACATCAGGTCACTATCAATAACACTATCTAGTTGATGGCTGCTGAAAATATACTTACTGTTGGTTTTCCAAATTCTCTGAGCAATCATCAGTTCAACCATGAATATGACTGCGCATATTATCACAGCTGCCAAAGTGGTTTTGGGGATATAAGGGAAATACGGTGTCAGTAATGTGAAAGCCAAAAACACCATTGCAGCTGGAAACAAAATTTGAGTTTGATGACACAAGTATAGCCCAATAAGTCTAGCATACATTTTTTGACTCAAAATGATATGATAGAGAAATATTTACTAGATATTTCCTTCATTAATACACTAGTTGGTTAAATAACTATTCTAGCATCTAAATGTTGCAAGAAGGCTTCTCAATTTCTGGGTTAATTTATTGATATGTATGTCCCATTTTATATAACGATCTATTATCAGCCCCAGATACTTCACTTTTTCGGTAGGTTTTATTTCATAAGATCCTGCTCCATCATTGAATTTAATGTTCGGAAAGTCAGAGAGATTTCGTTTTTGTATAGAAAATGGGACATAGTTAGTTTCATTGAAATTTATAGAAAGTAGTCTATCTTTAGTTGATGTTCGGTGATATAGTCAAACCAAGTTTTTATTTTTCCAAAATCTTCTGCTGCAGTTTCAAAAACGTCATTCCAGTTATTACCTTCGAAAAATATCGCAGTATCATCTGCAAAACTAACTGATTGCCCTCGACTCTTAACTAAAAAAATATTGCTCTAATAGATATTGATAAGCAAGGTCTAAGCACTGTCCCTTGCGTAACTCCGTATCTGATATTTCTGATATCACTATTTATTTCATCAATCGTGACACACTGATACCTATTTGATAGATAGCTTTCTAGTAACTCCAAGCTCGTTCCTCTTATTCCAGTCTGTTCTAGTGTTCGCAATAATTTTCCATGGTCCACTGTATCAAATGCTTTGGCCAGATCCACAAAGATACATAGGGCAGCTTATTTTTGCTGTCAAGTGTGCTATGGCATCTTCTTCTTCTTCTCTGCACAGGTGGGCGGGTGCGTAGACCCCTGCACTCAGGCCTCTTCAGTCAGGCCCATTGTGCGCCCACTTGTCCTGTGAATGAGCTGGGCATGCCGATTTCTTTGACGAAATTCAGCAGCTTCCTCAGCTGAGTCGCTTTCACATCCTTTGGGTGCAGTACAATGCTCCCAAAGGCAGCTTTCCTCTGATGCACCAGAGCGGGGCATTCAGTGAGTATATATGATGATGTTTCATCATCCTCCAAGCACCATCTGCAGATGGGATCATCTTTGATCCCTATGAGTTCTAGGTGCCTGTTGAGGTGGTTGTGCCCAGTTTAAGAGCCCAACTACCATCTTGAGATCCCTTCTATTAAAAGTGACAGGAACTCCCTCGTGAACCTTTTTGAACGTTCCTTTATATGGAGCTTTGATTGTCTCATTCCTGGTGTGTCCGCCATGTTTCAAGGAACTGCCTCTGTAGCATTTAGACGTAACATCTGCACCAATCATTTTGCTTTATTTCGAAAAAATTACTGCATACTGCATATCCAGGACCCATGATTGAACGCTTATCAAAATAAAATAGGTACCTACCTGAGTAAAGAGGATTCACGTATACCCAACATGGATAAAACTAAGTGGTGAAATATGTAGAACAAATATTAATAAAAAACAACCTAAAAGAGATAACTTGGTAACAGATACGGAAGATTCAAGAATTTATTATATGTATACGAATACGGTTATACCAGGTGCCTTCATGTTTTATATTGGCGCGCCACGTCAAGACATACAGATGCTTATGATTGGTCAATCCGTGCTCCGTGGCTTCGTGTGTCTTCGTTTCGCACAATGCCACCGCTACCCCTATCGGACATCGTCGATCGTAGCACAGTTTGTCGTGATCATGCGCATGCGTGATCCAGTTCATCGAATGTAATGGCGGATTCGTGATTTTGGGTCATGGAAAACAAGGATACTATGGAAAAGTGGGGTTCAGCAATATATTGCAGTTCGCTGGTTATTTGATCAATTCCAGGCAATAGGAATGTTTGTGGGAATACAATATTCCGAGGAAAGGCATTGCTCTCGTTCAGTAGAAGTAGTTGACGCCATGACGCCTCGTAAGGCTGCGAAGTGTAGTTGCCGCCTTTCAAACAGCAAGACTTTTTCAACAGGTCAATAATTGAGAAAGCGAAATCTACAAATGAAACTTGGAAGGTGTTTGATGTAGTGAGGTCGTTATTTGAAGAAGGTAATCTATAAAAACCTTAAATCGTAGGTACAAGAATAATTTGAGGTTATTAGGTTGAGATTCTTTTGAAACTTGACATCATCGTTTATGTCTATATACTATGGAATATAGTGGATTTTATGCTTATTAGTTTTATTCAGATGAAGAATACCTATGTATAATTATGTAAACAAATAAAAAATATCCTCAACGATTGTAACTAGATCATTTGAACTGTTTTGCCAACCAACAAAGGATTAGGATCATGAGAAAGTGATTTAGAGTTTCACAGTTTCTTGGTGATGTCAAAACCTGGACCTACTTGGTAACTATTCGACGTGTAGAGGACGTCGCTAGCTGACGTCGTTACGACGACGCTAAATGACGTCGTTACGACGTCGATGAATGACGTCGTTTGGCTGTGACAATTGTGACATATTGACGTCACATTTACGTCTCTTTCACGTCGATAATTTGGTCATTTCGACGTAATTGGTGACGCATATATGACGTGAAATTGACGTGTGTGTGCTAGCTGGGATGGCGACAATATATTGTATTTGGTCAAAAATGTATCAATTCGATGTATTATTACAGTTTCCATAATTTTCGCAATACATGATATCAAGGAAATTGGTCGGTAGTTTAGACATTAAGTATAATTTATCTCCGTTTTTATCTATAGGCCTAATTTTTGCTATTTTCAAAACAGATGGAAATGTTCTAAGTATCCAGTAGCCAACTGTGACACAGTGGTTCAAAGATAGTTTTTGAAATGGTTTTGAGGGTAAGTGGGATTATATTATCTATGCCAGGTGCTTTATTTTTCTTCAGCTTACTGATCAGAACTTCTATTTATACATTCATGTTATGTTATATTCCAGTTATATGTATCATAGGAAAGTTATTCTCCATTGTGCCTCACCTGTGTAAACCCCTGCCAGAGGAGTTCTGATCCCGCTAGAGCTGCCCACAGCTGCCCTGGAAAAGGACGCGTTCACTGGATACGATCCGAATACCGATCCAACAATATTACAAAGACCTACGGCTATCATCTCCTGGGAAGCGTCGACGGCTTTTCCTTTGGCTGAAATCAATTTCGAAGAATATCAACACGAGTCTGAAAAAATAATTCCTAGATTCAAATGATTCTCGGAGTGTTAATTCTTTATCTGTGTTTTAGGTATCGATGTGTCAACGTTACTTTTGACCAAATAAAAAGCAGGATTGTGCTCGCACTACACAACCAGTTTAGAGAGACTTCACCCCGAATTGCCAACTTTAAAATGTCCACCACTGTAGAAGCAATATTAAGGAGAAAAATGTTGTGAACTCCACTTCTGATTAGTTGAAAATCCTGTTGATGCACCTGCTTTCATTCTGAAATCTGTCATATCGTCGTCAATTACACTTCTCACATTTTTGTCACACACTTCAGAATATTTATTTATGGACAACTTCATAATTTATTATTCTTTGGTTAAGAAGTTTAATGGTTTCAGTACAAAGTAGGAATATACTTCAATTATGACTTCACAATCGCAAGATAAAACTAATAAAGTTTCGGCGCTTTCCTGAAATGAAAAGTAAACCAAGGAAGTGACTTTAAATTGATTAAACTGTGTGGAAACGAAGAAATCACAGTTGATACCATAAATAGAAACACTAACATAATTCATAATAATCATTTTCTTAGTAGAAGAATGAAAATATGGAAATAAAATCATTCAAGAAAATACTTTTAAGGCTTACACAGCTCAGGCACAAGTTTCCAATAATAGCTATCACAAATTGCGGAAAACAACAAGTTTGAAATATCAAACCTATATATTCAAATAGGCACAGATCGTTCAAGGGTAGCTGAAATCACAAGACTTTATTGAAATATTCAAATATTAATTATAGCATTAGATATAATGGGTATAGTTAGGAAATATAAGTGAAGAACAATGATTATGAAGACCTAAAAATATTTAAGTGTCAAGTCAGGAGCAATGAAACTCAACGGTGATTATATTGAGTTCATTGGTCAAGAGTAGCCCCAGACCAGATAACTTCAGAACCCTCACATTCAGTTCATTATAGGTTTGCATGTTTCTCATGAGAGTTTCTTGATCAGTGTTAGAACGTGATTCGAATTTGATATATAGATACACCATTTTCTGCTCAACTATTGAAAGTATTGACGTAACGCAGATGCACCAACATGATTTTGAACCAGTTTCGTTCATTTATGAACATTCGTCGAAATGACTGAGCAATGAGTATTTATTTACCATTCCATTCCACTTCGAGTATTTTGGCTTTTTCTTAGTTGAAACCTTTTTAGTCTCCCATTTAGGAAAGAAACACTTGGGATCAGTATTCGTTAATGTTTAAGAACGACAATGGTTTAACTATTTCGGGATGATAAAGATCGATGTTGCTACAATAATTTATGAGCACCCTGTAGGATATTTTTGAAAATTTTTCGAGGATTTGGGTAGCTATAGGTCTCATTCATGTAGATCCTGAAAATATTAGGTCTGACTATAGCGTGGACTTCTAAACATATTTTTTCTTTCAAGATAAAATGGCGGAGTTACATTGAAATTCAGCGTGGATTCCAAAATATCGAGAAAATTGGAATCCCCCGCATTAAAAATAACAGGAAACTAGTCTAAGTAATTTCGCAAACCCAGCCAACCATCGTGTGACAGCAACATCCGTGTGATGTAACAACCTTGCATAAATGCAATATCTCGTTAACACATCTTATCGACGTAGATTCGATATCAACGTCGCAAGGTGACATTGCAACCAGGAAACCAGTCAGTCAGTGAGTGAGTCCGACTCCGTACAGACTATTTCCTTCCAAATTCTCTGTTAAAATATCTGAGATGATTTATAGCACATATTATAGCAGCTTCAAATTGGAGGTATACAATCATCTGGGAACGACGGCGAGTACAATCACTATAGGTAATATTGTAATTATCTCTGAGATAGGAATATTGCAATCTAAAACAAGGTGGATGAAAGATCCCAAGATAATGTAAGTGTATTTGATATGTATCATTTATGAATAATGTATATTCGTATTGCTATATATATGTGTCATGTTTTACTTCAAGATTACTAATTAGGGTGATTGTCATGATAAGTTTTGTATCATCTGTTTTTACTTTCGGAAAATAAACATTTTCTTCGTGAAGTTGAATAATTATTATTATTATATATCCCACGAATATCACAGGTACGGCGACCACATCATCGATGTCGCAGTGTGATGTATTTGTAATAGGAAATGTAGACTTGTATGTGACCTGGTAGTGATTTTTCATGTGATGTCGCATTTCATGTCTGAACGACGTCACAGTGATTTTGCTTGAGTCGGACATTTTCACATCGCCACGTTGTATCGGTGACATGTTTGTGACTTCAAATGCGATATCGCATGTCACAAAGTGATGTGGCGTATACATCACTTATAAATCTCATGGTTGGCTGGGAATACATATCGATTAAGTTCAGTTTTTGATGAATACTCACCAAATGCCTTCGCTATACCAATATTGGCAAGAATGGCTATAAAAGGAACGAAAATAATGCCAGTTTCCAGTTCATACAGCATGTCCTTGAACGTGATGGTCGTATTGCCTTTCTCCAAATAGAATAGTGGCAGTGAAACATTCGGCCAACCTGTCGGAACTCTTCCTACAAAATACACGAAAGTCAATCAACGAGCACTCAAAAAATGGTCGATACTATACTTCATCAACGACTATGTTAACAAATAGGAGAAGACACTAACTCGTAAATTAAGTTCAAATAAAGGAAATACAGGGTAGTCCAACGATTTTAGGGCTTTAAAATGAAAATAATCCGGAAGAACGCTCGGACCCGTCGATTTGTGTTTCTTGGAAGAACGACTTGTCTCCTGATTGTTGGATTTTCACGATGAACTGAGGTAAATCGAACAGATAGTGTGTCCATGAATACTTCTCGAATCGAAGTAAGAATAATATTCTCGTGGTAAATTCGACATTGCTTCTTCCACTATTTGACGAAGTCTTCAAAATGTGGTGTCGCAACACCCCTATCATCCCTATTCAAAATCCGGAGGTTGTGTCCCCCCCTTTTTTTTTCTTTTTTTATCGAGGTGCTTGATTATTATATTGTCCCGATTTGTTAGCCTCCTAGTACGTATATTTTTTGACGAGTTTGAAGATGAAAACTGTTTCTCACCTGTCAGTGTGAAGGGTGTCTCATTGTAGTAATCTAGAACAAATGCAGCTGCTGCACAGCAAACTACCACCAAAGCATTTTTTGCAACTGAAAACAACCAAATCATCTTTTTGAACGTCGATTGTTTCTTCCCACTGTCTATGAGAGGAGCACCATAATCTTTCAGTTTCTGAAATCAAAGAATATATTGAGATGATTATAACATTAATACTAATACGTTCATCACTAGCTTTGCTGACGTACAATAATTGTTTGGTTTCTTTTTTCCATAAAAACATGTTTTTGGTATTTCTATACAGGGTGATCCTATTAGAAGTATCTGGAGAGCGAAAAGACAGAACATTCTGAAAATTGGAATTCTCTGATAATTGAACATTCTCTATCCGTCTGAAATATTTTGATCGATACAGTGTTGCCACTTCTATCAGAAACAACTAGCAACTTTATTATTTCAAATGGAACACCCTGTATTCTATTGCATTTTTAGATACTTCCTGAAAAGCTGATTTCATCGATCTATTACACTTGGAGTCTAGCATCAATGATTACAGAGATATAGGGTGTTCAAAATCGAGATTTTTCAATTTTAGGATTTTTTTGTGTCGAAACTATTCATTATCGATCGAAATGGCTTACATGACCCCATCTTAACTTTTGATTCACTATTTACTGGAATTTAATTGGAAGAACTACAGGGTGCTTCAAGATCCAGAATTTTGATCACCCTGTATCTGTTCCAATTAAATGTCAGTAGATAGTGAATCGAAAGTCAAGATAGGAACATGTGAGCCGTTTTGATCGATAATGAATAGTTTCGACACAAAAAAATCCTAAAATTGAAAAATCTCCATTCTGAACACCCTATATCTCTGTAATTATTCCTGCTAGACCCCAAGTGTGATGTATTGATGAAATAAGCTCTTCAGGAAGAATCTAAAAATGCAATAAAATACAGGGTGTTCCATTTGAAATAACAAAGTTGCTAGTTGTTTCTGATAGAAGTGGCAACACTGTATCTATGAAAATATTTTACACGAATAGAGAATGTTCAATTATCAAAGTATCCCAATTTTCAGAAAGTTCTGTCATCGCGTTCTCCAGATACTTCTAATAGGCCATCCACCGTTGATCTGATGGTCAAAACAACAACTCAGAGAATATTTATCTACTTAGCTCCCAAATTGATAGCGTTCCTGATGTATAGACAACAAGAAAATATACAAAAAACAATTGAGAGAGTGTATATAAACGAATAACCACATTTGATTCGATGCCTCTTGGATATTGAAATAAAATAGAAAAATCATGCCTAAATTACATTGTCCTGCCTTCCACAGTATTCCATTGATCAATGCACCGTCCCTTGTAGACATCTTAAACGCAATATACATACACATTTTAATATACAGGGTGGCATTGAAATAAGTGCAAATATTTCAAGCATTTAGTAAGCTCGACGTATACTATCGAGTGGTACCAATAAAATAATATAGGGATCAAAATAAAATTTGAGGTTAGACCCCTTCTCCCACCCAAATTTCCACACTGTATCAATTAGAAAGTCACCTCTGTTCACATTTTCGTGCGGATGGCACAATCATGTGGATTCCAATGAGTTCATACTTAATTTTTTTCTTGTTTTTCCTTCAATTTTCTGGATGAGATCTCTTGTTAATCAGAAGAATTAGGAAAAAATTCATGGTGAGGTTGTCTGCGTGTATGTATTATTTTGTTTATTTATTTGTAAATCTATATTTATTTTTTGATTTCAAAATATGAAGTGTATATCGCTTTTAAAATATTTATTGTATCTTTTTTGTATATTTCCATAATCCAATTTTTTTTATTTCTTTTTTCGAAACAAGTTGCGTGTTGTAAAGCGATTACGCACTCATGAAATTACTTAACTTTTCCATTCGTGCGTAATATGTTTCATACAACACATATTACGTTAATATACTATTACCTACTACCAAATAGTTATTTAACCAACTACTTTATTAATGAGGGCGATTAATGATCGAGATATTTTAACGTGCGAGCGAAGCGAGCGCATTAATGTTCGAGATCATTGATCGCCTTTTAATATAAAAGTTGGTTACAAAATTTTTCCGTCGACTATATTGCTCATTTCTCCTGCAATGAAGAAAACTTGATTCGCGAATTCATCATTCATCCGGAAACTGCTAAAAATTACCCAGTAGCCTTGTTACTGACATTAGGGACATTTGACATTTGTCTAAATGATCAACATAGAAAATAAATTCGTTGTGTTAGAAAACAGGGATTGAAATCGTGTTAGAAACTTGGAAAGGCGAACCCGTTAATGGAAAATCTTCGATGAAATCCATATTTTCGATTTAAATGCAGATTCCGTAAGTTCCGTAGGTAGCATAAACAATGGATGCACGCCGTGTATGTTTGGTTGCCTATAAAACAATCGTGCATTAATAGACAAATTATTGATCATTAATAGGGGCATTAATGAACGATTTCATGAACATTAAACTTACTCGTTAATACGAGGACGACGGAAAAAGCTAATTATGTAATCAAAAATATTCAATATTCCTTGTGTTTCATCTTTGCTTGAACTGACGATTCATTAGGAATATGTAACAAGCAAGCTTTGCAAGGGTTGGGCGTATGGTTGTCGTGAATCTATTGTGTTCTCGGGTGTCACTCATTCGGCAAACTGTCAACTTCGACAAGTTAATTTCAATTTGAAAAAAACTTCATCGGCCTGAATTCGGATCAGGAAAGTTTGGATTCCGATATAGAAATTGCGGCGAATGCAGCAATCGAAACTTTAGTACCTGCCATATTCATGATAAATTGATTCTTATTCATTTGTTTGGTTAAAAAATAAAATTTGAAATTATATATTTTTCATTTTACCACACTAGTGCGGTAATTACTCACATTACATATTGGTAGTGGGTAAATATCTTTTATCGGACTATTTTTGCAATGACGGTTCTTACACGCATAAATAGAAGAACAGCACAGCAAGATAGTCCCAAGATGGTGTCTGCCAATTTCAGCTCTGTGATGTGTTCGAACACGTTTTTCCATATAGTATAGAAGGTTTCGCCCTCGAATTTTACTCCAATCAGATTCTTCACTTGAGAAGAGGCTATGGTAATGGCACTTGCAGAGGTGAAAGCAGATACAACAGGTGAGGATACGAAGTCGACCAGAAAACCTGAAAATAAATAATTATTTCCCGAATAGAGAGAAACTCAAAGTCATTACCACAATAGTTCATAAAATGAACGAAAATGGTAGATATCGAGAGAAAAACAAGTACTCTCCTGGCTAAATGCCACGCAGTACATTGGAACACATCCTCCCGAAATCTATGCATCAACTCGTATAAACGAATACTGAAACAAGTGATTCTTTCCTGCATGCCTATTGTTTTCGATTTAGCCAGGCCACGCTAGACACCTACAAACCGGTTTCGAGCTCTTTGACTCTCATCAGTGCAGGGCAGTCTCCAGCCAGCAGTCCTAAGACCGCCGACTAAGCGTAACCTAGCCAAACAAAACTCAAGTAGGCATTATATTTTCCCAGAGGCGTCTTTCATAGGCAATATGAAAGCAACGCCATCTGAGTAGAAAAGAAGGAAATAAACACTACAAACTGAAATTCCCATGCGGGAGTGACTGGTTGCCCGACTGGCGTAATTTCAACTACGAAATAGCCAGAATACTCAAAGTGGAATGAAATGTTAATGTAATGTAAATGTTTATTCCATTTAATGTAATGTAAATGTTTATTCAACATTTCATTCCACTTTGAGCATTGTGGCTATTTCGTACTTGAAAGATATGATATGTCAAGAAAAACGTCAAGAAAACACTTTTCGAAATGTCTTGACTTATTCTCAAGACAAGACAAGAAGTTGTTAATCAAGACAAGAATCTTAGTCTTGGCGACCTCTAGGTGTTCCTCAAAGATCTGTTTTAGGACCTATATACAGAGAAGTGCACGAGAAACGGCCAGGACTGTAACTTTTGGATTATTCGCGATAGGGTTCTGGAAATTGGTGGGCAGCTAGTATACCAAATTGCTCATTAATTGACGAAACGATTTTTGTTCTGTCACTTTTAGTTTTACAGTTTTACTAGAAACAACCTCAACTTTTGATTTTTGAATGGGACACCCTGTATTGTATTCCATAATCGGTTAGGTATTGTCATAACGAATTCATCGATACCGGGTTTGATAGGTTTATTCCAAACGATTACGTAAATATTCGCGTTTCAAGTTTACATATGCTCAATGAGTGTGACAGAGAAGGAAGTTTTGATATTGCGAAGTCACACCCATTGAGCATATATACAGGGTGTCTCAAAAAAACCTAACCCCCTTGCTAGGGTAGGTAGAACATTGCAAAATGAGTTGGGTTTGCTCAGTGGAAAAATGTCGTAACGGCATCCGTTTTCATGATACAAGGTGTTGAAAAAATGATTTTTTTACACATTTTTCACGATTATGTCTAAACTACTGGCAACATTGTAATGAAATTTTGTATGGATGTTTCTTGAAATCTGACACATCGCATGAATTCGTTTTTATATCTGACTCATAGAGGGCGCTAGTTACACGGTTCGTACCGAGTAGTTTTGAACATAACTTTTTTGAGGTTAGATTTTTCAATACAAATATGATATTGAACTCAAACATCATTCGATTTTACACCAGAAAGGTACTCCTGGTGAAATTCGATACAATGTTCCGTTTTCGGAATATTTCGATTCGAAAATAATGGAGTACTGATGATGCTGGTATAAAATTAATTTTATTGAGTTCAATTACCTATTAATTCAGATCCAAAAACAATAAAATTCTTCTTGTGCTGAAGTTATTGATGGAACAAAGAATTGACTAGATATTTGACTAGGAACATGAAATATTGAATCAGAGTAATTGTTCAAAATGTCCTACGTTTCGACGAATACACGATTCTATATTATTTTCTTAAGAATGTATAATTCTTCTAAACAGTTGAGGATCAGCTGGTAAGTCATATAAGTGATGTTCAATTATGTCTTACAACTCTTGACGTGAATTTACCTATGTAGCATAGACTTTCTGCTCAAGATACAACAAAACTGTGTAATCCATGTTCTTAGTCAAATCTGTTTCGATGTTATTCTTGTGATTCATTGTTAAATCAATGGGTTTAGCATCAGAAATGTATTATTGTTTTCGGTTTTCAATAAATAGGTGATAATTTTTCATAATACTCAATCTAATACATAGCTTTATACCTGCAACAGTTATCATTTCATCATTTTCGAATCGAAATATTCCGAGAACGGAACACGACAGTATCGATTTTTACCAAGAGTACCTTTTTGGTGTGAAATTGAATGATGTTCAAGTTCACATCAAATTTGGATTGAAAAATCTAACCTCAAAAAAGTTATGCTCAGAAATACTCGGTACGAACCGTGTAACTAGCGCCCTCTATGAGGGTCAGATATTAAAACAAATGCATGCGATGTGCCAGATTCCAAGATACATCCATACAAAATTTCATCACAATGTTGCCAGTAGTTTCGACATAGACTTGAAAAATGTGTAAAAAAATAATTTTTTCAACACCTTGTATCTTGCTAACAGATGCCGTTACGGAATTTTTTTACTGAGTAAACCCAACTAATTTTGCAGTGTTTTACCTTCCCTAGTAAGGGGGTCAGGTTTTTTTAAACACCCTGTATATAGCAAATATCTTTGTGATCGTTTGAAATAAGCCTATCAAACCCGGTATCGTTGATTCTTCATGATAGTCCCTAACCGATTATGGAATACAATACAGGGTGTCCCATTCAAAAATCGAAAGTTGGGGTCGTTTCCGGTGAAACTGGCAGTGATAAAAGATAAATTGTTTAATCAATTAATGAGCAATTTTCAAAACCTTATCTAGAATGATTCAAAAGTTACAATCCTGGCCGTTTTCTGTGCACCTCTCTGTATATCTCATATTGACTGATTGAAGGGGAGATGAAAAAGTATGGGTGGCGGAAATTTGATCGAAAGACAAATGATAGAAAAACATTTGATAGAAGTCTTTTGATCGAAAATCAAAAAATAGAAAGAACTTTTCACCGAAAATACATTTGATCGAATGTTTCATGATAGAAAATACAATTGATAGAAAAAATATTTGATAGAAAATACACTTGATAGAAACAGCATTTGATTTGAAATTCAACGGGGCTACGCTCAAGTTAGGTCAGTTCGTTTGTAAAGATGATCCTTTCTCATATATTTGAGAAGAAGGAGCTAAAAGTTTGTGGTATAAATAAATTCATAAGCTTCGATTTCCATCTAGCTCCTTCTTCTCAAATATATGAAGAAGGATCATATCTTCACAAACGTACTGACCTAACTTGAGCGTAGCCCCGTTGAATTTTCTATCAAATGCTGTTTCTATCAAGTGTATTTTCTATCAAATATTTTTCCTATCAATTGTATTTCCTATCATTTATGTTTCTATCAAATGTATTTTCTATCATAAAACATTCGATCAAATGCATTTCTATCAAAAACACTTTCGATCAAAAGACTTCTATCAAATGTTTTTCTATCATTTGTCTTTCGATCAAATTTCCGCCACCCGAAAAAGTATATTTTTGCTGATGGAAATGTTGAGCAGTGTTTCCTTACCTAAATGCACAATTCCGCACAAGAGTTCGACACATCCTGCCAAAAAACATAATAGTATGGCACCATGGACATTTCCGAAACTCAGATTTTTCGTGTAAGAGATCGTCAAGAGGGAGAGAAGGGCAGTGGGAGCTATGCTGAGTTCAGGAATCGTTCCGAAAAATACGTAAATCAAACCTCCACATAGCGACGAATAAAGGCCATACTGAAAAAAACCACGTTATTTCACACAACTTTCCACAACCAAAAACAATACAGAGAATTTCCATGTGCAACGAACTTCTCTAATAAAATATGTATATACAGGGTGTTTCAGTTTTTCGTAGCAGGACTTTAACAGATTGAAGAAGACATTTTTTCAAGATGAAAATCTCAAACAAACATATATGCGTGGGAGCTTCGTTTCCTATTTACAGGGTGTCAAAGTTTCAGATTTTTTTTATGTTTTTTGAATTTTCTCCTACAATTTCTGGAATAATTGATTGAAATTTGGACACCTAATACACTTAAAAACCCAATATTTGAGGCTACTGAGCATTTTTGTTTTTGAATACCTACAGGGTGATAGAATTTCAGGGGTCGTACCCAATTTAACCCTGTGGAACTTTTTTGCGTGCCGCCTCTGCTTTCAATGGGACATAGATTCAGATTGTCTCTGCAATTTGGAAACTTTTTGCCCCCATGTATGTTTTTCTAAAACTGTATGGATTTCGAGATGAATAAAAGTGGAGTCCGAACCACTTCTAAAGGTACTGATAAAATTAGAATTGCGATGTATAGCGCCTAGACCGTGTCACACAGTCCCTGATATCGAAAGTTTAACCAGTTTCAGTTATACAGGGTGTCCTAGAATTTTCTACAATGCAATTTCAGATTTTGCAATCCAGTTAGAGACGTTTTTTAAAATAAAAACATTTTTTCTTTCTTTTTCCTAGTTCTAATTATAATGGTGTTCAAAAAATTCAATCTAATTCTGCAACTGAATTTCATTTCTTATGGAAGCTTTCGGTCATTCTATTTTCCAATAAAATGTTTGAGGAATTTCAAATAAGTGTGTTTGAAAAATAACGGTTTTATTACAAGTAATTTAATTTTGGCATTTATCTCGAGATCCATAAAGTTTTCGAAAAATTCACATAGAGGCAGAAAGTTTCCAAATTGAAAGGACAATCTGAATCTATGTCCCATTGGAAGCAGAGACGGCACGCAAAAAAGTTCTACAGGGTTAAATTGAAAAAATTCAAAAAACATAAAAAAAAATCTGAAACTTTGACACCCTGTGAATCGGAAACGAAGCTTCCACGCATATATGTTTGCATGAGATTTTCATCTTGGAAAAATATCTTCTTCAAGCTGTTATAGTCCTGCTACAAAAAACTGAAACACCCTGTATATATATATTGTTAGTTTGGATCCATTATAGAATGGAAAAAAAGTGAATTTTAATTAGTTTAATTTTAAATTTCAACAAAACATCAGTTCTATGGTTCTTATGTTTCTTATTGATATAGAGGGTGTCTCCTTTTGACCCCTTACAGTTTCAACTATGCGAGGTGGAAAAAATTTCAGATATGAAAGTTGTAGGGTTTTATATCTATGCTAGAGTCACTGGAAGGTATTAGTGAGATAGAAGTTCGGACACAGAAATGCCAACTGTTAGTGTTTTTGAATGTTTAGATTTATTAAGTTACACACATTGTGACAACAGTATCATAGTCGTTCCGCACTATTTTATTAAAAATTGTTTGAATTTGACAATACATTTTATAAACATCAGAATTGAAATATAATTTTATGAACTATTGAGAAAAAAGCATGAATGAAAATGTCCTGCTGTGTAATGAATTGCGGGAATTCTTGAGGAAATGGCGATTTGATTTCTTTAATTGCCCAAAGGAAATATCATCTCTTATGTATGGAACGGCCTGGATGGAAAATTAATTTGAAAATAGGCAAAATTTGTGAGGTGAGTACATACATTGAAATTCACTTCTTATAACAGCAGATTGGATGAAACTATCTTTTAGACCCATTTTCAAACATACAAAACAAAATTATACGAATTGATTGCAGAACTTTGTAATGAAACTTAGAATTTGAGAACGAGACTGTGGAAATCAAGTAAATTGCAACATGATATATAATATCATTGAATGACGTTTTCAATACCGACCAAATTCAAAAATTTATCAGTGAAAAGTGAATGCAGCAAAAGGTGGAAAATCAAAACAATCTCAATGTTTTAAACTATATCACTCGGGTACAGTTTTACATACAATAAGGACTAGCTCTGAGTATATCTATATGTGTCTATTTTGTCATATAAAAATGTTGTTATATGTGAATTCATTTCATTTTTATAACTATTGTTCTGCCAAAAGTGTATCCCTATGTAAATTGAAGTGGCTGTTTATAACATATTTCTATATATTTTCCATCTACAACAATGATTGATTAAACAGAAAATCTAACCTCTTAAATCGTATATCTGACAATAATGCGCTTCTAGGGAAATTGAAAAGACAAAGAGCAGGATATATGTCTTATTCTTTTATTCACACAAACCATTGTGATATAGGAAATAGAAAAGGACAGAAGTTCAGCTGTGTCCGAACTCTTATCTAACTAATCCCATCCAGTGACTATACTATCTATACTATCTTTTGGCACTCCTTAAGTAAACGAATGCGAATCGCAAAATAGAAAAAAAAGAGTCCAAATCAGCTTCATAAATGGAACACCCTGTATATTTTCAACTTTATATGTTCAAAGAGTTTGCTAATAGCTAATAATGTTCCCTCAAGCCGTTTAGGGCCAAACTCTTGCTGCACTACTGAATTTTTTGCAATATTTTCATAATATAACCTTACTATCTCGTATTTTGCTGAAAAACTGACAGAGATGTCAAAAAATGCCTGATTGGTTTCCATGGCCTTTCTGTTGTGCATGATGTCCACAGCCATCTAAATGTTATTGGCAAACTTTGATTCAATGCAATTAATGAAAAGTTAAAAATGGCTTGAGGAAATATTAGCAAATTATACTGGGTGTCCCGAAATAAGCCTGCTAAAGCTTCACCTGCGAATTTTATATAAATCGAGAAATGTCTCCTACGAAAGCTCCGACCCCCTGAGAGGGGACTACGGAGATGATATTCAAAATTCAGTATGGATGGAGACTGAGATATAGCCTCAAAATTTCAAAATAATTCTGATTGGGAAAATTAAGCTAGATATGTAACGGTCTCAGGGGTTTGGTGGGTTTACTGATTAAAACATGGATGGTTCAGGAGACTATTTATTCACTTCAAAAGTTCACCAAGATCTCGGGTTGAGAGGAACGTCGAAAACCTAAATATCATATGCACTAATGAGCACCAGGACAGTCTATCACTTGATATAATGGGCGATTAAATTACAAAGGAGCAAAGAAAAGTAGGTACAACTAACATGTGACCTGAAAGGTCGGTCAACAAATCATAAAATAATATAAAAGAGTTTTACCCACCTAAATATCATATGCAGGCACAGGCCAAGATGTTCCAGAGGAACATTGGGCACATAGGAAACCAAAAACACAGAATTTGGGTTCGATCAACGTGGATGTTAAATTATTATTCACTTGGTTGAGAAAACTGCCCGTTCGAGAGTGAAATGACCAGCGCAAGCCATTTCAGAAAATCCCCTCTCCACAACAACTGACCCTAGGCGCGCACACGGATTTTGAATCTGTGTGAATGAATAGTTGGTTGCCTAGCCTCCCGAAGAATATTTGATAATTATTATTATATTTAAAAGAGAGCATGGGCGGCGACATTGATTTGTTACATCTCCACCCCCCTCCCTTGAGCGAAGGTACGAAGTACAGAACTCACCACCTGAAAACAATCTATGGCGGCTCAAAATATTTTTTCAAATGGCTCGCGTGGAACATACCCCTCTCGCGACCATCTAACTGACATAAAATGTAAGTATCTTCCCGTATACGTTTTTTAATTGAAAAAGGACCTTCAAACAATAATAATAATTTTTTTGTTTCAGCCTTTACAGTCGACGATATATTGTTTGCCTTTAAGAGGACTTTATCAGCCGGTTGGAATTTTTCATACGGACGCCCCGGATGTTGAATGGCGCGACGTGCAGCTTTGGAACGCAGTGAAGCTTCGGCAAGTATTAGCTTCTCGCCGTGTTCTAGAGTTTTCGGGTAATCTGGTGGCTGCACCCTAACTGGTAAGAATTTTGGTTTTTCTAACCCCAACTGCAACTCATTGGGAGTAAAGCCTGTCGTCTCGTGAACCACAGAATTTAAGAATTCTTCAAAAAGTTTCAACCCCACTGCCCATTTCGCGTGATGTTCGGAACAGAAGGCTCGCATAATCCTACCTATCTCGCGCATACATCGTTCGCTCGGATTCGCGGCAGCATGTCTAACAGAAATATACACTAAGTTTATACCACGATCTTCAAAGGTTTCCCGCCAAAGTTTCGCGGTGAACTGGGTAGCATTATCGTGAAGTATTCTTCGAATTGGACCGAATGTTGGTAGATAATCGGAGATCATACGATTCAAAAGGGCCCTGGTAGTCGCTCGTTTCAAAGGATAGAGCTTTACATGTTTTGTGAAAACGTTAAACACGACCAAAATATACGTGACACCCCCACGACTTCGAATTAATGGACCTAAACAATCTATCGCGATTAAATCGTCCTTAGAAGTAGGTAAAATTTGTTGTTGAGGTGGCTTTGGTAATATTGAAATTTTAGATTTTTGACAGATATCGCAAGATTTTATAACTTTTTTCACTCGACGTTGCATATTTGCAAAATATACCTCGTCCTTCATTGCAGAATGGGTTTTATAAAGTCCAAAATGACCGATGGCCTCATGATATCCTCTAATACAGGTGATCACTAGTTCCTCGGGAATATACAATAAAAACGAATTCTCGACTCTACCATACTTGAATAGAATATTATTGAATACGACAAACTGTCGAGACAAGGCTTCATCCCCTGCTATAACTTGATTTATTATTTCCGATAATTTTTTGTCTTCCGTCTGGTGATGGATTATATTTTTTAGGGATTTTTGAACGGCAGATGGGAGCTGAAGAGTGAGAATCTTGAAGTTCTTGTCGGATGGGGTTGGTAACCTAACACAGCTATGCCTGGACAGAGCGTCAGCTACGTAGTTTTCCTTTCCAGAAACATGGACTATCCTGAAAGAAAATTCCTGCAGTGCCAATGCCCAGCGAGTTATCCTAGGTGACGGCAATCGGCAACTATTTAGGTAAGTTAAAGTTCTGCTGTCCGTATACAGGGTGAAGGTATTTCCCAACAAATAGGTTCTCCACCTCTGGATGGCCCATAGCGCTCCAAGGACTTCTTTTTCATTAGAATTATACCGTCGTTCTCGATCCAGGAGCAAACGACTGGCCCACGCCACTGGTTTCTTTTCTCCTTCGACCAACTGAAAAAGCTGTGCAGCAATTCCATTGTCGCACGCATCAGTTACTAAATGGAAGGGCAAGGAGGGATCCGGATGATACAGCATCGTTATCTTCTGCAACTCTTGCTTCATG
This sequence comes from Phaedon cochleariae, assembly GCA_918026855.4. Taxonomy (NCBI): domain Eukaryota; kingdom Metazoa; phylum Arthropoda; class Insecta; order Coleoptera; family Chrysomelidae; genus Phaedon; species Phaedon cochleariae. Next base: position 49,498,638 of record OU896714.1, on the reverse strand, counting down.
GCCCTAAACGAATTTTCCTGAGCTTCACCCCAGACCCAGCGATTTTTTTTCCGTAGTAAAGTGGTGAGCGGTTCTGACAAAGAAGCGAACTTAGAAGAAAACCCCCTATCGTAGTTGCATAACCCTAAAAATCGTTGGACTTCTTTAACATTCCTAGGCCGTACGTAGTCCGCGATGGCTTGAATACGTTGTGGATCTGGACGAACCCCTAACGGACTGACAACATAACCTAAAAAATCCATTTCTGTCTGAAAAAATTGACACTTTTCCAGTTTTATGGTCAGCCCTGCATGCTGTAATCTCGAAAATATCCGCTCCAGGTGTTCCAGGTGTTGGTGCATTGATTCAGACATCACCAACAAGTCGTCAACGTATGTCACTAAGAATTCTGAAAAATCTTCCCCAAAAATGGTAGACATGGCCCTCGTGAAGGAAGAGACTGCAGTACTAATGCCGAATGGGAGGACGTTAAACTGATAGCATTTGTTTCCTATCATAAACCCGGTATATTTTTTATCTTGCGGTCTTAAGGGCAGTTGCCAATAAGAATGAGATAAATCAATTTTTGACAGCACCTGTTTGCCATTCAAACGCGCAATAATTTCGTTTATGGGCAACGGGGACTCAAAATCAACACCCCAACGTTCCATTTGCGTGATGGTTTTTTCCACCGCCTCTCTATGTAAAACAGGAATCGGGTAACTCTTGATGCAAAAATCTTTTTCGTCTTTCAACTTAATTTCGTGAAAATAAAGATTTATTCGCCCTGGAATTGGCGAAAATATTTTTTCATACTTTGATAATAAGTTTTTAAATTCAATTCTTATTGTTTCAGGTACGCCACTGGACAACAGTTCGACGTCAGACCCGATACCGGAATCAACTTCGTACCGAATTTCTTTCGATGAAAAAGTTTTATGTGGCAAATCCTTGTTTTTATTAACTAAAACTGTAACATTTATTGGGCACGGGTTGCCGCCTTCATGCTTCATAAGCATTTCAGGAACATGAATAAATTTATTTTCTGAACACAAAACAATGTTTTTATTTCTAAGGTCTATTGTACCTTGAAACAATCTTAAAAAATCACAACCGATAATAATTGGGTATGACAAATCCGCAATTAACAAAAACTCGTGTGAGAAAGAAGCATCCTGAACAAAAAATGTTAAATACGCTTGCAGCAATACTTTTTTAAATTTCGATTTGAAAGCTCCAACAACTCTAACCGCATTACAGGGAAAATGAGGAATTTCTTTATGGAAATCGGCCAACTGTTGCCAAATTTCCATCGAACAAGCTGTCACTGTACTTCCGGTGTCTATCATAGCCGGAAATTGAAATCCAAACAGAGTTATTAATATCACGGGAGACCTCGTATCAAGAAAATGCTGCTCAAAATCGCATTCTTCCAAAAGTTGCTCCTTCGGATTATTATTAACAAAAAAGTTAGGTGATGCCCTTTTTAAAACCGCCCCCACACTCGGACTTACATGTGGGGTAATAACTCGTTTCCCGACCCGGTTATTGCCTCATTCATCGAATCACCCTGTAGTTCGAGCGCTGAAATTTGCTTTACGCCAGTATTGTTACTCGCGTGATTTCTATCATTATTGAATCCGGAATGATTTCCCGTGCTATTTTGATTTCGAAAACCTCTATTTCCACTTTGATTTCGCCCAAAATGATTTGTATCTCTTCTGGGGTGAAAAGGTTGGACAGAACTTTGCGAATCAAAATAGTAATCGGCCTGTCTCAGTCTACTTACCGCTAGTAATAAATTATCAGCGCCTAATAAACTGGCCGAAATAGTTGGGGGAAAGTGCCTTGCAATAACTGAAATAAGTTGTTGTTCAGTATAGGGAGGATTTAAGTGACGTGCTAGGGATATTTTGGAATTGAAATAATCAACTAGAGATCCTGAACCTTCTTGGAATTTCCCTGATTCTAATCTCAATTTAACCCCCAGTTGCAAAGTATCACCCCAAAATTGTTCTAAAAAATAACATTTAAAATCAGCATACGAATTGAACATGTAGCTATAAACATCAAACCAGGTTTTTGCAGTTTTCTCAAACAAATTACCAATAAGAAATCTCAACTGATTAAAGGGGACGCTATTAGTGTCGAAACAAGCCTCGATGTTATTCAAGAAATCAACAGGGTGTAACCCTTCGTTATCAAAAGTGGGTAAAACTCGTACATCTCTCAAATCAGATACATTATTAAAAATTCTATTATTACTAGGCACATTTTGCACTAGTGAAGGTGGATTGTGATTTATAATATTAGGATTACTATTTGCTACACTACACTGTCCCTGATGGTTACGTGGATATCGCATATTTTGACATGAACTATTAGGTAGGTTCACATTTGAAGTATTGTTATGTGACAACTGACTATTATAGTTACGATTTACATATCTATTATCTGAAAACTGAAAATTTGGAACATGATCAAAATTATTTCTATAAAAAAAAGTATTTTCCGGATAAATTTGAGAATAATTTAGAGGTACTGAATTTGTGGCAGGCAGTGTATATTCACTTGGGTTCGCGAACGAACCAGCTGTGGGCAAAAACGAATTTCTGTTGGATTCCTTATCTGCCTGGTTTTTATCACAATTAGAATAAAAAGTGGGTCTCTCATTTGACCGCAAATTAGGAACACAATTTGTGTTTACATGGATAGGAAAATGATTATCAACACTGTCTTTATTAATTAAATTTTCCTGATACGTATTCAAACCTGGATTTTGAAAAGATGACCTTGCACCAGTCCTACTGATGCATCCTGTCGAGCTATCCGATGACACCGCTGTGACTGCGGCTGCAGCTGCTGGTCCGGCGCCGGGTGGTGACGTCGTTGCTGGAGGCGTCGCGACGCTCCCGGAGATGTTCGCCGAGGTCGCGTAAGTCGCGTTGTCTTCGGGACGCTGCTCAGGAGGTAGGAGGTTCTCTCCTGCTGGCCGCATACCGTGTGTTTCAGCTCGCCGGTCGTTGCGTGCTCGGAAAAAATACCCTGTTGGTCCCACAGGAGACTTCTCCAGAACCATTCTTCAATCAGCTCCTCGATGGTCGCCAAGTTGTAACGGTCTCAGGGGTTTGGTGGGTTTACTGATTAAAACATGGATGGTTCAGGAGACTATTTATTCACTTCAAAAGTTCACCAAGATCTCGGGTTGAGAGGAACGTCGAAAACCTAAATATCATATGCACTAATGAGCACCAGGACAGTCTATCACTTGATATAATGGGCGATTAAATTACAAAGGAGCAAAGAAAAGTAGGTACAACTAACATGTGACCTGAAAGGTCGGTCAACAAATCATAAAATAATATAAAAGAGTTTTACCCACCTAAATATCATATGCAGGCACAGGCCAAGATGTTCCAGAGGAACATTGGGCACATAGGAAACCAAAAACACAGAATTTGGGTTCGATCAACGTGGATGTTAAATTATTATTCACTTGGTTGAGAAAACTGCCCGTTCGAGAGTGAAATGACCAGCGCAAGCCATTTCAGAAAATCCCCTCTCCACAACAACTGACCCTAGGCGCGCACACGGATTTTGAATCTGTGTGAATGAATAGTTGGTTGCCTAGCCTCCCGAAGAATATTTGATAATTATTATTATATTTAAAAGAGAGCATGGGCGGCGACATTGATTTGTTACAGATACAAAAATTACACAAGGGATGAAAAAGTTGTTATTTCAATAGTTCGATCCCTAATAGCACACAACGTCCTAGGGACGTCCCTATTTGGTACAATTCACGTCCGAATGTCCCGTACCAAAAATAAGTGTCCTTGGGACGTCCCATCCTGTACATCTCATGCGATGTCCGAGCAAGGACGTCCACGGAATGTCCCAGCTGGTACATTATCATTTCAAATGTCCTAGGAATAGCATCCTTTAGACGTCCCACGTGTACATATTGTAGAATGTCCATGCAAGGACGTCCTTGGCATGTCCCTGATGGGATATGATTTTGAACGTTTCTTTTGGGACATCCATCGGATGTCCCGAGTAGTACATATTCTGGCATGACTTCAGATCCTATATAATGTCCTTTCTAGACAACCATGAAATGTCCCTGATGGTACATTCCTTCAAATATCTCTGCACAGACGCCCTTAATTTTTCCAGGATCGTATAACAATCGAAATGTCCCTCAGGGACATCCTTCGAATGTCCCTTAGGGATATCCGTCGGATGTCCCAATTAGTGCATGAACTGTACTCTTCCAATGTCCTAGAAATAACGTCCTATGGACGTCCCAGTCAGTACGTTCAATATGTTGTCCCTGTGAGGACGTTAACTTACACCTCGCCGACGAACGATTGCTCGTAGGAAACTTTTTGGGGACCTCCTACGGACCATCAACTCAACTGGATGTCCTAATCAGTTATGCAAGATCTGGTCCTAGAGAGACCCAGAAAAATTCAAATTTAAGAATAATTCGTACGTCCCTGGGACATCCTATGGACATTCAATTGTTATCCCTCACCGTTGCTGATAGGTTGTCCTATGGATGTCCTAAGAATGTCCTCTGAAGTGCTTGATGAGGAATTCTGTAGGATTTAGGTATTTGATAGTTGTCCCAGGGACATTCTAGTTGGTCCTCAAGTGGGACATTTGTGCGTCCCACAGACGTCCGATGGACGTCCAATGTACCAAATTCGAACGTCCTATGGACGTCCTGAATGTCCCGACAGGACGTCCTAAGGATATCTATGGGACATAAGTGTGTTATTAGGGTCTTACTATCTCGTATTTTTCCTCTACGAAATAACCCCTTTTTACTGAAAAACTGACAGAAATGTCAAAAAATACCTGTTTTGTTTCCACAGCCATCTAAATGTTATTGGGAACTTTGATTTAATGCTATGAATGAAAAGTGAAAAAAGGGTGTCCCGAAATAAGCCTGCCAAGCTTCACCTGCGAAGTCGAGAAATGTCTCCTGAGGAAGCTGCGGCCCCCTGGGAGGGGACTACGGAGATGATATTCAAAATTCAGTATGGATGGAGACTGAGACATATACATATACATATACTGAATTTTCCAAATCGGTCCAGTTATTTGCGGAGCCTATTCAACACAAACAAACAAACAGACAAACCTTTCTCCTTCATAAGATTAGTATAAATAGTATCGGATAGAACTCAGAGAGTTAAAATTGAAAACTTGGTGTCAGAAAGTGGAAGTGTTTCGTCTGGCGTACCTCAAGGGTAGATCTTGGGACCGCTATTATTCATCATCTATACAGCAGATATGTTCGAAACAGTTGATAACTCGAGTATCCAAGCATATGCTGATGATAGCAATATCTATAAGTTTAACGTGTTCATTACCTCGAGTCTGAATCCTTCTACCAGTCTGACCAATGTATTGAGCATGGCAATTGGGTTCTGAACAAGACATCTTGTAAACACCTGGTTTTGATAGAGGGGGTACCTTGTCTTCAGTGTTAGCCAAACTGTTTGAAATTGTGTTAAAAGTGTAAAAGAAAATATCAGTGTCTGTACTGAATCGATGAAAGATGTTTCTTAAACCATTTGATACTTTCCCTATGAAAGTAATTGAGAAGAAGAAAGTTCTAGGACAATGAGATAACATGGACTTCCAAATGAGATTATTATTATTATTATTATTATTATAGATAACTACCTGTGGTGCTAGCCCAGCTAAAGAGGCATAAGCTATGGACTGTGGTATCAAAGTTAGCCCTACTGTGATACCAGCCACTAAATCGGAAACTGCTTTATCGATGTTGTAATCTCTGGACCAAGCAAAGAGCGGGACACTCTTCTGCAGATATTTCCAAGGAAACAGCATCTTCTTCTTTTGATATTGTGTTCACTGTGTAGAGCCAATGAATTTAGTCAGTGTCGAATTAGTGATTAGTCCTACCTGCAATTATAAACTTTGTAGCTGATAATGTTTTATGAACGTCAGGAAACATGCAAATGAACAATTCATGCAGTACAAAATTGATAACGTCTGATTCAGAGATAGAGCTAAGTTATGTCGGGTTGGAATTTTAATGGAATTTTATTTCTTTCCATTGTGGACCAATGAAAAATAACAATGACAAATTTTCCATCAACTTTCTTGATAAATATTATTGATCAGTTAATTGACTTCGCATATAGTGATAATCTAATTTGTATTTACAAAGTGCATTGTTTTTGTTTTAATGTACCTACCAACCCTCTATAATCATGATGCAAACAAATATATATATATATAATATATTTTTTTGGTATAGGATAATTATTATAGATAAACATATTATACTAAAATATTGTTTTTGATAGCTGAATGTGAATACATTAAAAAACTTTTTTGCCTTTTTTGGCCCGGTAGAGGATTTTATCACACAGTATATATGAATATATGTATACTGATTGAGATATGAATTTTGTCAAAATGATAGCAAATGGAATTTCCCTGCATAGAAGACTATATATTTGTTTATGTAGATAGGTAACAGAAATCCAAGAATGAAGACTTAATGATATTTCACATATTATTATTTATTCATTCATTCATTCATAGATAAACATACACTCAGTTCCAAAAAAAGTGACGCACTTGTTGATACGTAATGCATTTATCTTTGAAAATAATAAAGAGGTGACAATTTTTTCAAAGCCTCCTTGATGGTGGTGGAATAACTCGAACCATGATTTATTCTTAATTTTTGACTCACCCTGTGTGTAAATTAAGTAATGGTATACAAAGTGCTTACACTCTATAAGAAAGAGGCTTCTTTTGCGAGCATTTTATTTTTTTATTCATTGATTTATCTCTGAATTTTTCCGAATTACAGCTTTTTTGCTGATACCTTACGCTTATCCCACAAATACAATTTATTGAAGGATCAGAGTACTCAAAATTGATTGGGTTGTACTCTGGTAGGATCACATCGTCTTTAAAAAAACAAATGCCGTTGCCATAGCAACTAATTTGTTATATGCCTCCATGTTTGAACATTTGTCGTTGTGTCATTTAAGTGTCTTGTTTTATTGACTAAAATTACATAAAATGCCTCAAATGAATCCGGAACAAGTAGCAAGATTAGTTGCGTTAGTAAACGATGGGCGTAGTAAACGTTACGCCGCACGTGCAGTGGGAGTTCATGAAGCAAATGCTCGTAGAGCAATCCGCAAGTACGAACAAACAGGAAGCACCGCTCGGAGGGTCGGTTCTGGTCGCCCCCGAAAAACTTCTCCAAGAGATGATCGCTTCTTGAGATTGCGGATTTTACGGAATCGCTCAAATACTGCGGTAAATGTTCAGCAACGGTTTAATCAAAATTTAATAACAGAATGCGAAAGTTTTAATGGTGGGTCCGTTATGGTGTGGGGAGGGATTTCAATGAATGGAAAGACACCCCTTCATGTTTCTCCGGTGAGGCAGTCGATGAATGCCCAAATTTACATTGACATTTTAGAGCAGTATGTCTTATCTCATGCAGAGTTAGTGGGCAATAATTTTATATTGATGCAGAATAATGCCCGACCACACACCGCAGCAATAGTGCGAAACTTCTTAGAAACTACTGGTATTACCACATTACAATGGCCTGCGAGAAGCCCCGATATGAATCCTATAGAACATTTGTGGGACGAATTAGGGGGAATGGTACGTTCTCGCGAGAGATCTCCGGAAAGTCTCTCAGAAGTGGCAGATGCATTAGTGGAAGAATGAGATAGTGTACCAATGGAAACGATAAGCAACTTAATTTCCAGTATGCCTCGTAGATTAGAAGCTCTTAGAGTTGCTAGAGGACGCAATACACGGTAATAAGCAGTCATCTCAATTTATAATTTTGTGTTTTTATAAAAATGTTTCTTAAAATTATTGGTATCAGTTTATTTAATTAAAAAATTGTTTTCCTCCGATTGGCAGCAAATATTGATTTTGCTGACACATATCAGTCAGCAAAGTATTACTTTCCCTGCCTAGGCAGCAAAGTGGGTACTTTGCTGCCTAGGCAGCAAAGTGGTTACTTTGCTGATTGATATGTATCAGCAAAATTAAAAATCCATAAATCATTTATAATTTCCTTCATATTTCATCCGAGACTTCTCCGGCAACAAATTCAACTCTATATTTTTTGCCACCTCCCTTATTAATGGAGGTGTAAGTATACTTCCAGGTCGCTATCACTGTCCATTTTATGATAATTCAAATATACCGACATTTTTTCGCACAACTGTCAGAAATTTCATGAATTGTCAAACTAACAACTGCGATTTCTATCAAATTTTATGTTAATTGAACACTATACAGGAAAAATAAAGAGATTGTGGGAATTGTAATAATTCGCAAATACAATATTCTCCCACATCATTATGAACAATCGGAGAAAAAATTATATGTTCAACTCGGCAGCAAAGTAGATTGACTGCCTTAGCTGGATTCCTAGCCTCGCTACGCTCGGCTATGAATTCAGCCTCGGCAGTCAATCTACTACTTTGCTGCCTAGTTAAACAAATAACTATTCTCGATAAATTCAGAAAGTTGGTAATCTGCAAGGATTCAGCAAAAAAAGCTGTAATTCGGAAAATTTTAGAGATAAATCAAAGAATTAAAAAAAAAATGCTCGCAAAAGAAGCCTCTTTCGTATAGGGTGTAAACACCTTCTATGCCATTACTCAATTAACACACAGGGTGAGTCAAAAATTAAGAATAAATCATGATTCGAGTTATTCCACCACCATCAAGGAGGCTTTGAAAATATTTTCACCTCTTTATTTTTTTTTAAGACAATTGCATTACCTACCAACAAAAAAAAAATACTATTCTTGTTTTTTCTTTAAGAAAATAGGTCAAATATCAAGTGCGTCACTTTTTTTGGAACTGAGTGTATTTTGACATAGGAGTTTGTATGAATTCATTTGAAATTTATTGTGACTACTGTAATTCCGCGAATATCTAATGGTTTGAAAAACACACAAGCATTAATATTTTTTTTATTATTAAGTACCTTTCACAAGTAGCTATTGGAGTACCCAACTTTTTTTAGATGTTGAGAAACAATTTGTATATTTATTCACAATAGAACAAAAATGTGAATTCATTGAAATAAAAATTTGTTAAAAGTTGAAAAATATTGTTTGTTATAATTCATTTGATGTTAAAAACAAATTTCTTCTACCATTATTTGTGGCGTTTCAGAACTACTGAAATTTTGTGAATTTTCTACTACTAAACTATTATTTTTCATTGAAATAATTCTTGAAATGTCCTTAATTTGAAAAAATTTTATTCCAAGTCGACAATGTCTACTCATCTCATGTTTTTATTCAACAGTTTCAATACAGTATGGTTCATTTTTAATATAATTTTTTTACATAATTATTTACGTCCAATAAATAAACTTTTTTTGATACTGAGGGTCTTAAAATTTTTGTACCGTCGAAGGAGAAAATTCAAATTGAATAAATAGGTACCTGCTTAACACGAAAATGTGAATTCATTGAAAGAAAAAAAAATCAAATTGAAAAATATTGTTTTTGTTATGGTTCTGTTGATGTTGAAAGAAAGGAATTTCTACCATAATTTGTAGTAAATCATAACTACTGAAATATTTCGTATTTTCTGGAAACCAAGTTATTTTTATTGAAATATTTCTTGAAATTTCCTTAATTTGAAAAATATTCTACTATTCAATACAGTATTGTTCATTTTTAATATAATTGATTTTGAGTTTTATATAAAAATTATTGACGTTTCAATAAACTTTTATTGATGTTGAGGCACTTAATATTTTTGGACCGTCGAAGAAGAAAATTCAGATCAAAAATATAGTATATAATTACTTTCTACTTACCTTATTGTACGTCACTTTGAAAACCAGATTCCTACAAAAAACTCCACTTATCCAAGTAAACACTGTGTAGGCTGTGCTTTCGGAAAATGAATTATCACATCATCGAATATCCTCAGCTTATGTTATATCATAAGAGCACAAAAATCATATCACCAGAAAAATAGTTGTACCAAGGCTGACAGTAAACAATTATTTATGAACTGAAGTAATTCGCACTTCATTGTACAGTGGACCATCAACTTTGTGGACCGATTACGCAATCATAAAATTGTATTTATTCCTCCTAATCATATAATTGAGATACCTCCGGAAATACCTAGACCTTTCAATGGCAAAAAGTAATTATTGGTACGAAACTGAAGCAACTAGAATTATTGTTTGCTCAGTCGGCGTACCTTCAAGGCAAAATTACATGATTGGCTTGGTTTACACGGTACATAACTGATTAGCATAACGAGCTGATATCATTTTGAAAAAATCCCTAGGCATTTTTGAAATGCACTGGTGTACGAGGTGTTCATGAAAGGGGTATATTTTAATTTCGTTTTTGAAGTTCTGGTTCCCACGAGAAGGGATATCCTGTAATGTTCAGAGAACATCGTGAGAACCAAGGGAAATGAGATAGGAATTGGTGTTCTTCTTAAATTTTTGGAGGTTATATGCCTCGGGGAACACCTCCCTTGGCAATGTATTCCAGAGCCTCGATGTTCGTTGGATAAACGAGTCTTTGGAAAGAGATGTTCTGCAGGTCTCCAAAGTGACCACGAAGGGGTGCGAAGCCTCAACTCGACGGGTTAAATACTCGCGGGGACTGCCAAGGGAGGAACAATTGTTGATATTTCAGAAGAGCATCGTCCATGAAAATATCTATAAGAGAGAAGTGAGTGAGTTTGTGAGCGAGGCATCACCCACGAGACGAATTGCCTTTTTTTGGACAGAATCCAACAGTTTCAGGGTATGTTTGGGTGCTGCACTCCAAATATGGGAACAGTATTCCAGGACAGGTCGGATCTGTGCCTTATAGATCATGAGCAGCTGACTGGAAGTGAAATAGCTCCTGGCTCGAAACAGAAAAACAAGTTTTTGGGATGCAATTGATCTCACGTGATTTCCCCAAGAAAGGCTGATAATAATACTATGCATCGAAATGGATGTCTTCAATGGTATGGTTACTCCTGACAGGCTTATGTTGGGCACAGTGAGATCGGCTTTTCTAGAGAAAAGGCATGCTTGTGTTTTGTTTGCATTGAAATCTACCAAGTTATTGGATCCCCATTCGAGAATGGGCGTGTACACCTTAGTAGAACTTTTAACTCAAACCATGTTTATAATGATCCTTTTATACATAAATAATGATTGACGACATAATTCGATCGAAAAATTAACTGGAATGTTTTATTTTTGGACATAAATAATAGTACCTTCTGAAAACGGACCCTCTTATGACGTAGAAACCTCATCTCGCCATAGTTGAAAAAAAAATACCAAACGCCCGACGGAGACTGAGGCAACTGATATATTAATTCTTTCAACTGTGATCTCGCGCTAACTCACTATGTCAGAAATCATGTATCATTCATCTCTGTCTGGAAAAGTCTTGTTTCAGTATTAGGGTTTTGACGTCACATCATCGCCTCGTTTTCGTAGGGAGCTCACAGCAAGAAACGGTTTGCGGTGGTGAGCTAGTTTGGGTGACTTCTATCGAATTATGAAGTAATTTTTTTTGTGATTTAAGCCCATTGTTGCCAAGTCCATATGTATGTTGTCAACATTTCTCCCTCGTTCGTTTTTGATTTGCCTGGCTGGTATTGGAGCCCTGGAAGAGAAGGCGGTATGGAGGGTACTATCATCCGCGAAGCTGTGTACTGGACATGAAGTAGCTTCCAACAAATCGTTAATATGGAGTAGGAATAGTGTTGGTGCTGAAATTGATCCTTGCGGAACACCAGCATTTATGATAAGAGTGTCAGATGGAACTCCGTCGACCACTACCATATGTAGGTATAATTTGCGGACAAAAATGCTGCAGACTAGCTATTTCCAGCGAGCAAATCATTGGGATTATATTTTGTCTACTAGTTTTGCTAGAGGACACATAACTCGTGTATTTTTGCAAATCGCATCACTCCAATTTTTACTAAAATCTTAATAAAGTACACAGAGAAAAAATTTGTAATTTTTTCCTAGGGAATTTACTCTTGTTATTTTTTTAAATCTTGCGAATCGGCTATTGTTTCATTGGTCCCAATTCCCATGAGTTTTTTCATATAATCTTGCGGACTGGGTGTCAAATCATCTCCATTTCCACAAAAATCCACGTATCTCATGAAAATCCACGATAGTTTTGAAAAAATTTCTCTAGCTTTCCTGCGGGTCACTCCACCCATGTGTATTTTTATAAAATCTTGCGGACTGAGAATTGTTTCAAGTCAAACCATCTCAACTTTCATAAAAAAAATATGTATCATGAAAACACACTATGAAAATTTTTGAAAAAATGTTTGTAGCCTTTACTAGTGTGTTCTTTCATGAAATTCTGCGGACTGTGTAACTACAGTCTACACTCACCGGGAAAAAAACGGTCACCAAGAAACTTAGAGAAATTGTTCGCCTTGTGACTTTTTTAATTCTTCTCAGATTTTGTTGAAATTTCGACAAAATTGTACATTCATGTTTCGGAATGTTAGCCTGAATATTAGGTCCTGAGGAAAGCTGATGACTTGATCATTATACAGGGAAAAACAAAGTTTAGCTTCATCATGTTTTGGACTCAAGTGTGATCCCTTCTTAACACATGGTTTTTGAATCACATCGATAATCACATTTTGAGAGAAGATACAAGTGTTACAAAAAGGATTGGAATTTTCAAATTTTTATGAAAAATAATTCATATATAGATTCTATAGGTTCTGATCTCAAATCGGAATTCGAAAACAGATTCGCAGACTTTAAGAAAATTGAGGACGTTGTGGAAATTCTCAGTAACATTTACGGATGTTGTGGAAATTCTCAGTAACATTTACTTTCTACAGCTCGATGGTGAATGGAGCAATGAAGTGGTGAATGTTTTCGGAAGTGATAAAGCAGCTCTTCAGATGGAACTGATCGACTTCCAAGAAAATACTGTTTCAAAACACAAAAATTCGGAAGTTGTTTGCGAAGAATTTTGGATAAAATTTGTGTGCGGTAATAAATACCCAGAACTGAAAAATTTGGCTTTGAAACTTTGTACAATGTTTGGATCACCATATATTTGTGAAGCAGCGTCTTACCGATGACCATCTCCAGGATCTAATGGCGATAGCTTGCACCAACTCAACACCAGACTTCTGACATATTGTTCAGAGTAAAAAATATCATTTCTCGCATTAATATTATGTACTTACTATACGTTTTTTTCAATTAGATGTTTACCTAATAATCAAAAGTTCTGATATCTTTTGGTTCATTCATTGATATTTCAGATCTTGGTTGTTCGTTATCATCTACCAAACGGACCGCGACAAATTTATATTTGTTATATACGGACCCGCAATGGAACTAATTGGTGATCCCTGCTATAGAGCATCTTAGGGATGAACTTCAGAAGCTGATTCACCTTCGTCCGGCCTTGTCAGAGACTCTTCAATATCTAGGATTCGCCCTTCAAGGAGAATTTTAGGCAATTCTTCAAGACTACTTGAGAAATTTGATCAGCTCGATGCCATGGCGGTTAAGAGCTGTAATTCAACTCGAGGGCATACTCGTTATTGACTACATGTCTGCTTCTGGCAACCAGATGACGTTTCAGTGACGTCTTTTTACGTCAGTTGAATGAACAAGGTGACGTCAGGAGTTGACGTCGTATGACGTGATAAATGACGTGAATAAGTCACAGCCCAATGACATCGTATTACTCACGTTTATTAACGTCATTCACTCACCAAACTGTGACGACAGACTGACGTCGAAATGACGTCAAAATGAAGTTCAAATTTGGTGATGACACCTAATAAAGTTTCCTTGAACATGGTGTGATAATCACCACTGACCTCTGATGACATATAATATTGATTATGCATTGTTGAGTCTGCTTGATGGTCCCTCCGGTGTCATGTCCATTCAATCGTCAATTCAGCAGCGCTATCCTTCAGTACGCATCATCAATTGCTCGTGTTTACGAAGCTCACCAAAATAGTACGTCACATCGACGTGATTTTTAGACGTCATAGATACGTCACTGCAACGTCATGAAACTGACGTCTTATTTTGACCTTCTGAGTTACGTTCACTCAACGTTGAGATGATGACGTGATTATCACGTCATAAAAAGTACGTCATAGTGACGTCATAAATTGGTGCATGACGTATCTGACGAAAAATCACCAAGTAAGGACGTCACAGTAATGTCATCTGGATGCCTGGGATTTTTGTTTGTTTTTTGTTCTAAACGTTTTTTCCCGTGATTGCTAAAAAATTGAGGTAGAAATAAGTGATATTGATTCTTCAAGTTATTAATCAATAATTTGGTGTAGATTCTGATTACTGTTAAGAGAAACTGAAAAATGTCATACTCTCTTGAAGAAACACTCGTATCTTTTCTTGAAAATAAGATATTGATGTGAATCAAAAACAATTGTGATAAAAAAGGGTCACACTTCAATCCAAAGAATAATGAAGCCAAGTTGAATCACTCAATTTCGCCACAGGGCGTTGAGAAGTAAAGGGTGGAATAGTAACTTAGGGTTTTCCCTGTATAATGATCAAGTCATCAGCTTTTCACGGAAACTAAAATTCAGCCTAACTTTCCGGAACACGAATCTACGATCTGATCGAAATTTCATAAAAATCGGAAAAGGATTAAAAAAGTTACACGGAGAACAAATTTTTTGGTGGCCGGTTTTTTGACGGTAAGCGTATTTTATATTTGAGAAGAGAGAGACAACTGTACTTGTAATTTTGTGTAACCTTGATTATGACTTTTAGTGAAAAACTGTGCTGTACTAGCGATGATGATTCTGACGAAATTTATAAATTTTGATACACTTCAATTCATTCATTTCATTCCATGAGGACGTAGGTAGCAACCGGTCAAAGAGTTCTGATTTTTTTCTCAGAAACAGATAGAGATTTGAATATAATTCAGGCGATAAAAAGAGAATCGGTATATTTGATTACTGATGAAGGAAATAATCAACCCTATAAATGAGAGGTGGCGTTCTGTACCTTTTCTAAACACCTTGTATGCATCAATTTATTCAATCAATATGATATTATCGAAATACTTCCTAGTAATAGCAAGGACCTTCGTGTGAAGAGCAGCAAAGATTAGTTCTGAACTGTAACGAATTCATTTGTTCATTCACCTTCAAGGTACAGGGTCGTTTTATATACTCAAACAGCTTCTTCATGGTCTATCATTGAAGATATACCAAACTTCGGATTCAAAATTTTTTTCTGTACTAGTAGAACAATCCACCACATCAAAAAAAATTGATAATTACGAGTATAGAATATTTTAAAATTTTAAGAATATTGTAAACCATCTCAATTTCTGTTTAGAAAATCTGCAATATTCATTTCGATGTCCCTAATTTAAAAATATAATAATCAAGATAGTTATTTGCAAATTCAGAACTTGTTTATAAAGAAGTAACTCAATATAAAAATACTTAATTTTAATTGGTTAATCATGAATCAGCTAATTTTTTGCTGATCAGCTTGTGTTATCTTTTAATCAGCTTTTTTGACTTTCCCTATCAAGTTTGAATCTGGTACAAATTAAATTCTTATTATACAGTTCGTACATGAAATATTTCACAATTCTAATAAACAGGTAACGGTTTTATGGAATAACGGTAGTATATGGTAAAACAATCAAGTTTTCAAATCAGGAAGCATTTCAAGTACCTAACTCATTGATATACAGGATGTTTCAGAATGTAATTGGAAACATTCAATTAGCGATCAAACTTGTGAAAATGGAAAGAAAAGGTCATGTAAACTCTCATGTTTTGAAGCTTCGTTTTTTTTGCAACCGACACATGAGTCGTCAATTTTAATACCATAATCAGCTCTTTAATTGACGTTTTCATTACTGACACAAACATAGTTTTTAGTTCCTAGGAGCTAATGTTGAACTTTACCTTCTAAGAACTAAAAAGGATGTACTAGGTCATCAAGAATGAACAACATTGTTACGGTTGGATATTCGTTCCCGATTTCCGTAGACTTGGCATATCATACCCGTGCTGGACATATAAATACACCTTATTATTGATCAGTAGAGCCTTTAAGATTCACATACTTGCTTGATCTGTATTACATTCATTCTATCGGGATCTGATTGATTGGATAACTTGTTTTTGATTAATCACGGCCTGCAATACTTTTTGTCTCACACAACGATATTGTTTACCTTCATTTGATTACCGAGCCAAATACAGTGGAATATGGAGAGAAATAAATATTCGCTATTATTATTGTTGGTATGCTCACTAACCTAACATTTTCCACTTATTATCACGTCATAGAGAGTAGGTACGTCATAAATTGGTGTGTGACGTTTCTGACGAAAAATCACCAATTAGGGACGTTACAGTGACGTGATTATTCGTCATCTGGTTGCCTGGATAGTGAGGAAAAGTTTTTCAATTTCTCAAATATATTCAACTGTTACATGAAAATGTACAAATTTCAAGGCATCTACCTCATATTTTGTTGTTGGATGAAAGAATTGAAAATCATCTGAGATTCATTCTAGGTAGGTAATTATAGTTACTGTATGAATGCACATTCCGGGTACAATAATGAAACGGTATGAATCATAGTATTTTATTCAAATTTAATATCAATTACCTAACAAAAAAAGTCTCACTATACATGAATTCCACGTAGTGGTGTTTCAATATAAATAATTAGTATGCATTGATTGATCCGAAATGTTGGTTTTCCTCGAAGGATATTCAAAAAAATAATCGAAAGAATACCGAATAGAAATATCTCTGTGTGATTTATTGAAAACGTGTTACCACACTGGACAATAACAGACCAACTTCAAATCTTTATTTGTACAATAACAACATGGAATCAGGTATGTATATAAAAATAATAAATATATTATATGTATATCGAAAAGTATAAAAAAATCTTTTTCTGCACATTTTTTCACAGTACTATTTTACATACATACAAATCTTATATTAGTGATTTTCTTTCTCTCACAATCATAATGCTGTAAATAAAAAGAAAAAGATATTGACAATTCAATTTCTACCATTGTGTTTCGCAGTGAACTGCGTATGAGTTTTTTTTTTTAGTTCATTATACCAGTATTTCACCTGAAGAAGCTACTGTGTTAGCGAAACATGTCGTGTGTTTAAGAATTTTGTGAATATCTTATCGTTTGTGAAATTTTTTACAATTTTACAAGCACGAGATGAAAACAAAGAGCAATAAAAAACTTGTGTATTGGGAATTTTGATTTTCAACTCACATAAGTACTTCATTTTTCAGTTTATTTTTCGAAACTTAAGGACAAAATATGGCAATAAGAGAAAAAACAGGAAAGAATATAGAATTCAGCGAATTATTCAATTATGTTGCTGAAAAAGTGAAAAATTGATTGATAAGTAGGTACACTGATAATGAGAAAAGAATATGCAAAATTTATTGAAAAAATACGAAAATGGATCATTATTCGAGCATTCTCTATTCACCTAAAATATGTCGATCAGTATAGTCAAAGGAATATCCTGTATTTCATTGCATTTTTAGATTTTGCCAGAAGAGCTGATTTCATCGATATATCACACTTGGGGTTTAGCTGGAATGATTACAGAGATATTGTTGGTTCAAGATTCAGAATTCTGATCACTCTGATTGTCAATCCTGACAGTATTGACATATTCGATCTTGACATATACAGGGTGTATCTAAATAACACCAAAAAAATTCAAGGGGTGATGCCTTGTGATATTTTAGGAAATAAAGTTCATATAAACATGTATCCTTACTTGCTTCGTTTTCGAGATACAGGGTATTAATATTTCCATGAAAAATCTTTTTTCTATTCATTTCTCAATTGTCTTTTCATCAATTTCAATAAAACGTTGTAGTTTTGTTAATACACTCAGTTCCAAAAAAAGTGACGCACTTGATATTTGACCTATCTTCTTAAAAAAAAATAGGCCGATTTTTATTTTTCTTATTTGTTGGTGGGTAATGCACTTCTCTTCAAAAAGAAATAAAGAGGTGAACATATTTTCAAAGCCTCCTCGATGGTGGTGGAATAACTCGAACCATGATTTATTCTTAATTTTTGACTCACCCTGTGTGTTAATTGAGTAATGGTATACAAAGTGCTTACACTCTATATGGAAGAGGCTTCTTTTGCGAGCATGTTGTTCTTTTATTCATTGATTTATCTCTAAAATTCTCCGAATTACAGCTTTTTTGCTGATACCTTACGCTTATCCCACAAATTGAATTTATTGAGGGATCAGAGTACTCAAAATTGATTGGGTTGTACTATGGTAGGATCACATTGTCTTTAAAAAAACAAATGCCGTTGCCATAGCAACTAATTTGTTGTATGCCTCCATATTTGACCATTTGTCGTTGTGTCATTAATTAAGTGTCTTGTTTTATTGACTAAAATTACATAAAATGCTTCAAATAAATCCTGAACTAGTAGCAAGATTAGTTACGTTAGTAAACGATGGGCGTAGTAGACGTTACGCCGCTCGTGCCCTGGGAGTTCATGAAGCAACTGCTCGTAGAGCAATCCGCAAGTACGAACAAACAGGATGCACCGCTCGGAGGGTCGGTTCTGGTCGCCCCTGAAAAACTTCTAAGAGATGATCGCATCTTGAGATTGCGGATTTTACGGAATCGATCAAAACTGCGGTGAATGTTCAGCAAGATCTTCGCCACATTCGTGATGTTACAGTAAGTAAGCAGACGGTATGTAGACGTCTAAAAGAAGTTAATTTAAAAGCTAGGAGACCTGCAAAAGGTCCCAAATTATTGCCCGAACATCGTGCTGCTAGAAGAAATTTTGTTGAAAATTATGGACAGTGGAATATTCCTGAATGTTCGAATGTCTTGTTTACGGAAATAGAGTGTGGAGAAGAACTGGTGAACGGTTTGTGGTGTCGGGAAGGATTTCAATGAATGGAAAGACACCCCTTCATGTTTTTCCGGTGAGGCAGTCGATGAATGCCTAGATTTACATTGACATTTTGGAGCAGTATGTACGTCTTACCTTATGCAGAGTTAGTGGGCAATAATTGTATATTGATGCAGGATAATGCCCGACCACACACCGCAGCAATAGTGCGAAACTTCTTAGAAGCTACTGGTATCACCACATTACAATGGCCTGCGAGAAGCCCCGATATGAATCCTATAGAACATTTGTGGAATGAATTAGGGAGAAGGGTACGTTCTCGCGAGAGGTCTCCGGAAAGTCTCGCAGAAATGGCAGATGCATTAGTGGAAGAATGGGATCGTATACCAATGGAAACGATAAGCAACTTAATTTCCAGTATGCCTCGTGGATTAGAAGTTCTTAGAGTTGCTAGAGGATGCAATACACGGTATTAAGCAGTCATCCCAATTTATAATTTTGTGTTCAACTCAAATGTTTTTTAAAATTATTGGTATCAGTTTATTTCATTAGAAAATTGTTTCTCGATAAATTCAGAAAGTTGGTAATCTGCAAAGATTCAGCAAAAAATGCTGTAATTCGGAAAATTTTAGAGATAAATCAATGAATAAAACAACAACATGCTCGCAAAAGAAGCCTCTTCCGTATAGGGTGTAAGCACTTTCTATGCCATTACTCAATCAAGACACAGGGTGAGTCAAGAATTAAGAATAAATCATGGTTCGAGTTATTCCACCACCATCAAGGAGGCTTTGAAAAAATGTCCACCTCTTTATTTTTTTCTTAAAGACAAATGCATTACCTACCAACACATTTGAAAGAATCGGCCTACTATTTTTTTTTTTTTTCAAGAAGATAGGTCAAATATCAAGTGCGTCACTTTTTTTGGAACTGAGTGTATTAATATGGAGCTTCTTCTAGGGCAATCAGATTTGAAATAATATTTCCAGTGATGATATTTGATGGATTACGTTGCGGTCCTATTTTGACAAGTATCCATAAACGTGACAGTTTTTCACATTGTGAAAGGTTCTTCAATCAATGGAGATGAAATAAACTGTTGACACCCTATAGTTCGAAAGTTAAGAGGTTTAGGGAATATGTTCATATGAACTATTCTTCTAAAAACGAGCTAAGGAACTATATCCTATATTTTCAGCCATCAATTAAATTACACCCTGTAGATTGCGTTAACTCATGAAGATATGTGTTGTATAGTGTATGTGGTGAAGGTTTTTACTCACCTGTCAGTTGTTCTAGACAATCTTCTCTGAAACACGGAGCGAGATCTTTATTCACACCAACGCAAGCATCCATCATGGATTTTTTAAAATTCAGAAATACAATCTTCTGTTCTCTCAATATGAGTTCATCTCTCAGCACATTGAAGCTCTGAAAATTAAGAAACGAACTCGATAATTTTTCATTTCAAATTCAAACAAACCGGACGTGTGATTTTGTTCAATTCGGATTATTTTTGAGGAAATAAATAAATTGTTTGATAAAATATGGAGAAAGTACTGTGATCGGAAAGATTACTTTTTTCACCAATTTGAAAGAAAACACAACTGAAGGATTAATAAACACAAAATCATCTCTACAACGTGTAATAATTGGAAGATTATTTAGGGGAACATGTTTCGGACAGTCATGTGTCCATCATCAGCCGATACTTCGAAAGAGAGGTGGAAAGTAAATAGTAGTTTGAAAAACTGAAGAAACACTCTTTTATAGGTAGCCAAACTGAAAAGAAGAAGAAAATATAATAATAATAGTGTGCTGATGATTATTCAACAAGAAAATTATTCTCTAGAAATATAGCAAAACAACGTCTGCCGGGTCAACAATTTGAATGGTCAGAATGAATTAGATTTGCCTACCTCAAATTTTTCAATATCATCTCATGTTGTAATGAAAAATGTTCAAAACGCCCTTAGCTCTTTAAATTTTGTGAACAATGAGATTCCTGAGGGGTGAATTCTTTGGACTATCCTCCTGTAGGTGATTTTTGTGCTATCAGGATGGAATATTAATTGTGTTAAGTGGAATGGGCGCCAGCTTATTTTATTTAGGAATGATAAAAAAAAACAAGCAAAAAAACTAGAAGTCAAGGAATAGGTAAATACTCAATTCATAAATTTTTGTCTCAAGAACTCTCTTCCTGTTAGTAGAAGCAATAAAAACAAAATTATCAAATAAACATCTATTAACAACAATGAAGTGTTGAAATTCACAATGCCAAAATGATTTACAATATATTTACTGTTCTCAACTTTTACGAGTTCTGATCAATATTGTTAACTCAGACCATAACACGATACTTGCGAATGTGTCCTAGATTCCCAGTTAGTACAACCAGCCTCTGTAGATAGATCTAAACGAATGCTGCTCAGCTCTAATGCAGTTCCACAATTCACGAGGTCGAAGATGGCAGGTGACAGCTCGGATGATTTCTAGAGGCGAGCTCCTCGGCTCTTTGCAGGTCTACAATCTCAGCACTGAGATATGGGAAATCTAGGTGATCTTCAACGACTCGTGTTGTACTGGTCGTATTGAGCTTCTTGATTGATCACTCGTGTGTCGACATAGAATGAAAGTTAACGAGAATCAGTAAATTTTCAAGGAGGGTGAACCGCTGATGGTTCCTAGTGAAACATGTCTTGAAGCTGAGGGCTACAAAACACAAATGTTGAAGTCTAGTATATAAAGAAACTGAAGTTTTACAATGACAAAATATTGAAAAGCAAGTTTATCAAAAAAATAATGTTAAAGTCTAGTATTTAAAAAAACTGAAGGTCAATGCTAAAGTTTTACAATGACAAAATATTGAAAATCAAGTTTATCAAAAAAATAATACAGGATTACCAGAATTATCAAAAAGATACCAGATAACCAGAAAACAATAAAATTGATTCAAAAATCTGTGTTTCTATCTTGGTAATACATATACATATACAGATAGTATGATCTTAAGATAAAATTGAAATTATCAAGGTAATATCTATGTAATATTTGACATAAGAAAATAATTGCTGAATTATCACACTTCGTGCAATTGGCCACTTGCACGAATAAGAACTTTGAATTTTATAATTGCCACAATAGATCAAGATATTTCCTGAGAAGAAGGAAAGAGGAAAGAGGAAAAAAAATGGGTTTTGAGTGAAGGTAGGCACAACCTTCAAATTCCAAATTTTTTTATATGAGATTGAGCAATATTCACTCTGTTTAAATAGCAAATGGATCAATGATATTAATTCACTCAGGTGGACAAGAATTGTGAATCTCTCATCCAAGAAAAACAAAAGATGCGCACGTGAGCAACAGTTGACACTAACAGATTTAATATCTAGATTCAAAATGCACACTGTTTACTCACCTGCGCATGTGTTTCTCCTCCTTGAGCCAAAATTCACAATCCTTCCCGTGTTTCTCCAAATTTTCACCAGGAATTGATTTATACTTATGCAGTCTTCACGACTATGATTTCCTTGGCGACAGCCAAACTGAAAGAATAAAAAAACACAGAAAGTTTTCCACTCAAAGGAATCCTGGGTGATCACGTGCTCTGACACACACTCAACTTTCGATACTAATCAAGTGAGTGAGTATTGAAGGAGAGCAATGCAACAGCTATTTTACCAAGCTGTAAAATATCTTATCAAGCGATATTTCAAATAAGCTATTCAGCCAAAGAAAAGAAAATTTGCTATCCAAACAGTCTACTGCGTGTTATTAGACACGGCCATTTTCTGATCAAAATGCTCACTACAAGAAATTCAACAAAATTAAATCTGCAATCTTCGAAACAATCAAAAATCAAAATTGTGCCTACCTCAAATCACTCTGATGTCACAAACGTTGAAAAACTCGAGCTTCCAAAATTTTTCTACGGGAGAATCGACAAAAATCGAAAAGGTCAACGTCGAGTTGTTCTTAGTTCGAAAGGTCAAAGGGAAGAGAAAGAATTTTCGTTTCACCTTCGCTTCAAGCGAATTCGTCATCACGTGACTTCTATCAATCATTCAATTGGCCAACGGACATCTCTGTAAATACACTTGTTGAATTGTATACGCGCAGGTTCCTACTCCTTAGCTAGTGATTCAGTTCTAGGACTCTAATTACCATCATCATAGTAGAACGAAGGGAACTGGAAGTGTTGTTTAATGTTCGTGATATTTCCAACAGATGCCGCTGCCAGTATCAAATTGCTGTGATCTATTAACAACTTTTATTGATATTCATTATGAATAACTTGAAAACGAGTAACGAATTATATTTCGTTACACACCCCCTCTTCTCCCATAAAAAAAATTGAAAACTCGAGGTTTTCAAGTTTTTTTTTTATAAAAATTTAGAAAATGACCGAAAGAACGTAAGTGAAAAATTATTCCTGAATTATGTAATAAATCCTATAATGAACTATCTACCTGTATATATTTACTACAAATGTTAAAAACTTTGAGATTAAACTTTATCTAGAAATATTTATCTAGTAATCTTAAACTACCAACTCTGCATCGTATGTGCAATATGAGTGGCAGGAAGTATATGACTCAAGTCCTAAAATGTAAAAAAAATTTTGATTTACTTCATGAGAAGGAACAGAGTATCCATGCCCCTAGTAAATTATAGTATTTACCAAACTGAAACTACCACTCTGCTTTCATAAGCCTCATATGAGTGGTAGGGAAATGTGTACCTCGTGAGGGTCAGCACCGTTCCCCAGACTCACAGCGCGCAGTCACCTCCATAGAAAGTTGGTCAGAACAATCTTTTCGCTTCAGATGACATGTGCAGCGCCGTCGAATAATCCTGAACCACTCGCCCCCAACTCTCTATAGAGTAAACAGCACTGCCACAACTCCAAGAAAGTGCACCGAGCCGCACAAGGCCACAGGTGGAACAAAAAAAGCAAGATGAGTAAACTACAGACAAAAAACCAAATGCCACCTTACAAATGGGGTAGAAATAGTCCTACCAGCTGAAACGACTGGAGAAGCCAGTCGGGAAAAATACTCTAAGGCGGGAGTGTTCCCGTTGGTAACACTGTGGGCCGTCCCCTCAACAAAACGGATTACGCTGAATCAAGAAGGCACAGTAGCAGCCAACCAGCACTGTGAGCAGACACCCGTAGGTCTGTCTGTCGGGCCGACCTGCTGCCCCCCAATACCTGCCCTATCAGCGGTCCTGTCATCAAAAACAGTTCGGCTGAACGCAGTCCACACCCATTACCAACGAGTCCCTATTTCAAAAAAAGGTTCACCTCATCGAGGGAATTACCATCTGGAAATGAAGATCCATGACCACCAGGAACTGAAGATACAGTATGAGGAAGAATGAAAAGAAAGAATCAGAAAAATACTTGAATAAAACATATCAAGTAAGTTCAACATCATTAGGAAACTTAGATAAGAAATATATGAGAGACAAAGAAAAAACACAAAAATAGTCAAAATCTAGGCTGTTCAGGATGAAGCTCTCAACCTAGTAAAATGCTTCTTTTTCCAAAATCTACACTTCACACTCAAAGAGAATCTTAAGAAAATGACTCAAGATTTATTTTCTCTAATTTCTGGGCAGAAGTGGAATCAAACCTATTTTTAATTCCAGAACACTAAAATTGAGAATCTAAACCAAACCTAGATTATATAGAAGGAAGATTAGAAGTGAAAGTTTCGAACCAGTCAATCCTGTCCAAGAATTGAGTTGCAAACACGTTCAATGTATCTCGACTCAATATGGTTCTGGTAGGTCACATCATTTCTGAAGAATTTGACATGTGCACTCCTGGCTTAGTACGAATCTAGAAGATACCACTAAGTCACATTTCAATTCCATCAGAACAAAGGTGCTCTCCAAAGCCTACCCTCAACATAGAATCAAGAAACTATTTGTCACCTAACAACACAACCTAGATACAGACGCAAGAAGCTAGATTTGAATCCGAAAAACTTGCACGAGATGATGAAGGTAGAAGGGACTCAGATGAGACATAGATAAGATAAAAGATAAGATAAAAAGATAAGATAAAAAGATAAGATAAAAAGTTAAGATAAAAAGATAAGAAACGAGAAAGTTGTGAGATATGAAACCAACCAAGACGTCCAGGTAGAGACTCAAGAGTTCAGAAATGTCACAAGTGAAATATCAAAGTTCAAATGGGGAATGCGGATTGATTCACAAAAAACAAGTTTTTTTAAAAAACCGTTTATAATTAATGACTTGAAAATCCATCCCAGAAATCTCAACTCTGACATGTTATAGAGAGTAATATTATGACGTAGTATCATGTACAGGATGTTCATAAATTCTATTCCAAAAGATATCGAACAACCGAAAGTTGTCACAATGACACCTAAAATTTAATAGAACATTGAAGTTATGAATTCCTACAAACTCCTCATATAAGATGTGACATCCCTGAAAATATCTCAGTTCAGAGTCAAATAGGATTGCCATTTTAGTCGGATTCTTACCGCAAGGAAGGTTCTCCTGTTGAGTTATTCTAACGCCGACTCAACACAGCAATTCAAAATATTAGAAAATTATCTTATCTTACACCAAAAAAAAATAGATTGAAATTCTTATCATCAAATACTTTGATAATTATAACTATGTATGTGCCACCAGGCAAATTCAAGATATACCTATAAACTTGAATATTCAATCAAGATAAAAATGAAAATCTCCAATAATTGTAGAAAAGTTACCAAGCATTCCCGCAAATATATAGCCACCAGGCAAATTTAAGATACATCTCAATTTATGAACAATTGAGCACTCAAGCACATTTACATAGCAACACTGCATTCAGATAAATGTGCCCTTCAGGCAAATCCATAAAAAACTCACTATATTTGAGTACATACTCAAATTCCACAATATGCCACCAGCAATTTCAGAGATATAATAACTTGATTGAAAAATTTACAAGATACAAATTTTGATAAGATAAGATAAGTTGATGTCAAATAAGATAATTCCTTCTGAGCATTTCTACAGCCGATTCCAGAACGGTAATTTTTCTAAAAAAAGTGATTTAGAGATAAGATGAAGATAAGATAACAGATAAATAGATAAGAAAGATATGCCATTTCGGTCGGATTTTTACCGCCAGGAAGGACTAATCCTGCTGAGCAATTCTAAGGCCGGACTCAGCACGGCAATTTTGAAAAAAAAGATAAGATAAGATAAACTGAGATATTTTAAGGTTCCCCATCATCCACATCACTTTCTAGAGAATCATTTTCAGAATCATCATCGGAGTCAAGATATGTAGGATCAATTTTCAAGTCTTTAACATGCCAGTTCCCAAGATCAGAACCATTCTCATCTTTCAAATTATACACTAATGGTGAAACAACCTTATGGACAATACAAGGAATGAATTTGTTGGCCAATTTTGCTGAAAAATCATTCACAGCCTTAGACAAAACGTAATTTTTCTTCAAAACTCGATCACCAACTTGATATTTGGTGTTTCTCTTCCTGAGATTATAAGTCTTGGCATTTTGTTCGTATGCTTTGTAAATTCTTTCACGAGTTTTGATGAAAAATTCTGGCAATTCTTGCAAATCTGCTATTCTACCATTCTTTTCTGTTATGGTGACAATATTATTAGCATTTTCAGAAATCTGGCCAAAGTAATCTCCAGATACAGGAATATTCCTTCCAAAAGTTAAAAAGGCTGCAGAATAGCCTGTAACATCACTCTTGGCAAGCCGAATAGCTTGTGAAATTTTGAAAATGGATTGATCCCAATCTTTATGATTTTCTTTAATATAGGATCTGATGGCAGTAACTATAGTTTTATTCTGACGCTCAGTGGCATTAATTTGAGGGTGATACCTAGCATTATACCAAATTTTCTGAACTTTATATTCATTCATAAACGACTTGAATTCCTTGCTTGTGAAAACTGATCCATTGTCACATACAAAGATTTGCGGAACTCCATAAATCAGGAAAACGTGATTTTCTATAAATCTAATGATTGCTCTAGACGTGGCTTTAGCCAACGGCTGTACTAAAATGAATTTTGTGAACCAATCACACACAACGAGAAGATACTGATTCCCATTCTTGGATCTCGGATATGGTCCTAACAGATCAGCAGAAATCAATTGAAACGGAAAGTTTATGTTCTTATAAGATCCCATCAACCCAGCTTGAGGCAAATTTGAGGGTTTGCATTTTGCACATACCGAACATCTCATAACATATCTGTGGACATTTTTTCTAAGGTTAGGCCAATAATACAATTCCTTAATTCGTGCTACCGTCTTAGCTATTCCCAAATGTGCTGCTGTCGCACTGTCATGATACATATACAAGATATCCTTCCTATTCTCAGTAGGAACTACGATTTTCCATTTAGATAAATTTCCTTGTATATCCGAATTATCAAAAACATGTTTGTATAAAATATTATTATCAACTTTGAATGTAGGATAGGAGCTTGGATTTTCTGTAACTTTTTTACACATATCATTATACCATTTATCAGGCTTTAATAAAGATAGGTCCAATACAGCAGTTTCATTAATAGAGCGAGAAAGAGCGTCAGCTACAACATTTAGAGCTGCACGTCTGTGAACTATATCAAAGGAATATTGTGACAATTTGACAGCCCATCGAGCAATTCTTCCTGCTGGATTCGACATACTATTCAGCCACACAAGTGATGCATGATCAGTTATTATAGTGAAATGAGTACCCTCGACATAACAACGAAACTTCTCGATTCCAAAAATAACCGCCAGAAGTTCTTTTTCTGTCGTAGAGTACTTACGTTGACATTTATTTAAGGTTTTTGATGCATATGCTATGGGATGCTCAATTCCATCAGTCTCCTGATACAAAACTGCTCCAACTCCTGTATTGGATGCATCACAATAAATCACAAAAGGCATTTCAAAATTCGGACTAGCTAAAACCGGAGCAGTCGTTAAGGATTTCTTAATCTGATCAAACGCTTGATCCGCTTCATTCGTCCACTCAATCGGTTGTCCTTTTTTCCGACCTCTGAGTAGATCAGTAATAGGACTACAAAGTGAGGAAAAATTTTTTAAAAATCTACGGTAATAACCAACCATTCCTACTAATCTTCGGATTTGAGTAGTTGTTTGAGGTTTTTCATAATTTAAAATACCAGATACTTTAGACTCATCAATTCTAAGGCCATCTTTATCAACAGTGTAACCTAAGAACTCAAGTGATGATCTACAAAATTGACATTTTTCTAGATTAATTGTAAGACCTGCATCTACCAACTTCTGCTTAAGTCTCTCCAAGACGTCCAGATGAGTTTCAAAATCAGGGGTAGCCACTATAATATCATCAAGGTAATAGAAAACATAAGGTTCAAGGGAAGGGCCAATAACTAGATCCATAAGTCGACACATTGTCTGAGAACTGCACGATAATCCAAAGGGCATTACTTTGAATTCAAACAACCCCCTACCATACACAGCAAAGGCAGTTTTTGGGCGAGAAGACTCTTCCAAGGGAATTTGCCAAAACGCCTTCTTCAAATCTATCGAGGTAAGAAACTTGGCATCTCTCAATTTGCTCAAAGTTGCATCAATTTGAGTCATAGGATAAGAATCTCGAACAGTCACACTATTCACTTTTCTAGAGTCCAAAACTACCCTATATTCACCCGATTTCTTTTCAACTAGCCACAAGGGATTACACCAAGGAGAACTTGAGGGTTGAATCACATCTAGTTCCAACATTTCATCAATTTCCCTGTGAAGATGCTTTTGCATAGCAGGAGACAAGGGATATTGTCTTTGTCTGATTGGTGAGGCTGTACCAGTGTTTATAGTGTGTTGTAAGAGATGAGTTCTACCAAGCTTATCCTTAGGAGCAATATTTGAGAAGGAATCCACTAAGATCTTCAATTTAACATTTTCTTCCATTGATAATTCCTCAGCTGATTGGATACTATTAACAAGGCAGATTTCTACTGACTCCTGAAGGTCATAGAAATTATTTCCAAAATCAGCCTTAATGTGAAATTCCTTGAGGAAATCAATACCTAAAATCAAGGAATGTTGAACAGAAGGAATGACCAAAAATTTATGTGTTCGACAAAGCCCTTGAAGAGTAATAGGTAGAATAACAAAGCCTAAACAGTCTTGCAATTGTCCATCAGCAGTTGTGACTTGTAGCTGTTTTTCATACTGTATTGTCACTTTCCATTTTCTCAAAAGTGAAAAACCCTCAAAACCTAATATTGATGAACAACTTCCAGTATCAACTAGAGATAATATACTTTCAGTGAAAATATTAATGTACAGATATGGACGATTATCGTGAGTTCTCTTGACAAATATGGGACTGAGAGAAGGAACGATATTATTCGAATCTGAACAAGAACAGAAATTTTTAACCACATTTAACCATTTCTGCCATTCTTTACTGCCTTGACTTATTCCTTTTACCTGGAATTGTTTTTGGAGGTGCACGCTCCTGTTTCTGGACTTGATGTTGTGGTAACGGCGTCCAGATTTCCGGAACCACGTTTCATGTTTTTTGAAGCACATTTAGTGCATTTTGACTTAACGATATTTTTAGTACCACAACCATAGCAAAACACAGTTTTAGCTTGACGACATTCACGATAAACGTGACCATTTTTCAAACAATTCCAACAATTACCAGCACCAAATGCTGAGATTTCCCTACTGGAGCTAAAGGGTTTTCTAAAGGAATTTGCAGGGTCAAAACCAGAGGAACAACTTAAGTCAGGCTCCAAAAGACTGGATTTTTTATAAGAAGGGGGTTTATAACGTTCAGACCATTCCTTCGACTCTTCTAATTTTTTGCATAAGATATAAAGTTCTGACATTTTATCTATATCCCTCAAGGCAAGTTGAGAAATATAACAAGGTAGCAAATTTCTTTGAATCTTATTCACCATTTCTTTTTCTGTAGGTTTATTTGTAAGTCTATTGAAGAGGCCTTCCATAGCCGAAATATAAACTAGAACTCTCTCATTATTCCCTTGGGTTCGATTATCAATTTCTCTATTCAGGGATTCATCATAATGATATGGCAAAAAGTCACTTTTTAGTTTTTGCACTAATTCATCCCAGTCTGCAACTCGAGATTTGTTGTTATTATACCACGTCCAAGCAATATCTTTAAAAAGATCACCAGCAGTCAAAAATAATTGATCTTTAGACACATTTCTTGAAATTCTGAATGACTCAACTTTTTCCAAAAACGCTACCAGAGATTCTTTTCTAGTATCACCACTGAAAGATATGTTCCATTTATATGGGAGGACAGGTTTAGAGAAAGAAAAATTATTTGTGCTGTTTGATGGTGATGGATTCGAAGGTGTAGAAGTAGCTAGAGCGCCTGGCATTTTATCACTGAAATCAGCTTCTAATCCAATAAGTTTTAATTGAACCTCTCTCTTCGCTGCTTCCTCACTTTCTTTATCAACTTTCAAACGATGAATCCTACCAGAAATGTGAGTTAATCTTGTTTCTAAACGTTTACGTTCAAGCGTATTTCCAGAGAAAGAATCTATTTTTTTCTCTAGATCAATCAATGTTTCTCTAATTTCTACCAAATCTTGATCATGGGTATAACATTCAGACAAAGCTCCTGAAAAACTTCGATTTGCAGACTGTTGACTCAACAACCCTCTCAAAATCTTTCTTCGTTCATCAACTGTTCCAGTTGCTGCAAAGTCCCTAATCTTAATCTCATAATTGAGTTCATTCGACAACAGATGATTTGGTTCCATGGTGAAATCAAAGAAATTTTTAAGGATAAAATATAGATAACAATGTCGTAACTTTTAATATAGATATATAGGAATAATATTCCAGATAAGTTCTCAAACCAATATGTCAACAGAATATTAAAGATCAAACCAAAATCAAGAAAATTTAAGCGATAGTAAAGGTAAAGGTGATGGATAATATCGATCAAAAAAAAAAAGTTTGAGATAAGAAAAAAAAATTTGATATTCAGCAAATATTGACCAGAAAATATTATTGCTGTTACTATCAGAAGAGTTCTTGAACGATTACTCAACACAATCTAGTCACCAATTAGGTTGGGCGCCAAGTGTAATGAAAAATGTTCAAAACGCCCTTAGCTCTTTAAATTTTGTGAACAATGAGATTCCTGAGGGGTGAATTCTTTGGACTATCCTCCTGTAGGTGATTTTTGTGCTATCAGGATGGAATATTAATTGTGTTAAGTGGAATGGGCGCCAGCTTATTTTATTTAGGAATGATAAAAAAAAAACAAGCAAAAAAACTAGAAGTCAAGGAATAGGTAAATACTCAATTCATAAATTTTTGTCTCAAGAACTCTCTTCCTATTAGTAGAAGCAATAAAAACAAAATTATCAAATAAACATCTATTAACAACAATGAAGTGTTGAAATTCACAATGCCAAAATGATTTACAATATATTTACTGTTCTCAACTTTTACGAGTTCTGATCAATATTGTTAACTCAGACCATAACACGATACTTGCGAATGTGTCCTAGATTCCCAGTTAGTACAACCAGCCTCTGTAGATAGATCTAAACGAATGCTGCTCAGCTCTAATGCAGTTCCACAATTCACGAGGTCGAAGATGGCAGGTGACAGCTCGGATGATTTCTAGAGGCGAGCTCCTCGGCTCTTTGCAGGTCTACAATCTCAGCACTGAGATATGGGAAATCTAGGTGATCTTCAACGACTCGTGTTGTACTGGTCGTATTGAGCTTCTTGATTGATCACTCGTGTGTCGACATAGAATGAAAGTTAACGAGAATCAGTAAATTTTCAAGGAGGGTGAACCGCTGATGGTTCCTAGTGAAACATGTCTTGAAGCTGAGGGCTACAAAACACAAATGTTGAAGTCTAGTATATAAAGAAACTGAAGTTTTACAATGACAAAATATTGAAAAGCAAGTTTATCAAAAAAATAATGTTAAAGTCTAGTATTTAAAAAAACTGAAGGTCAATGCTAAAGTTTTACAATGACAAAATATTGAAAATCAAGTTTATCAAAAAAATAATACAGGATTACCAGAATTATCAAAAAGATACCAGATAACCAGAAAACAATAAAATTGATTCAAAAATCTGTGTTTCTATCTTGGTAATACATATACATATACAGATAGTATGATCTTAAGATAAAATTGAAATTATCAAGGTAATATCTATGTAATATTTGACATAAGAAAATAATTGCTGAATTATCACACTTCGTGCAATTGGCCACTTGCACGAATAAGAACTTTGAATTTTATAATTGCCACAATAGATCAAGATATTTCCTGAGAAGAAGGAAAGAGGAAAGAGGAAAAAAAATGGGTTTTGAGTGAAGGTAGGCACAACCTTCAAATTCCAAATTTTTTTATATGAGATTGAGCAATATTCACTCTGTTTAAATAGCAAATGGATCAATGATATTAATTCACTCAGGTGGACAAGAATTGTGAATCTCTCATCCAAGAAAAACAAAAGATGCGCACGTGAGCAACAGTTGACACTAACAGATTTAATATCTAGATTCAAAATGCACACTGTTTACTCACCTGCGCATGTGTTTCTCCTCCTTGAGCCAAAATTCACAATCCTTCCCGTGTTTCTCCAAATTTTCACCAGGAATTGATTTATACTTATGCAGTCTTCACGACTATGATTTCCTTGGCGACAGCCAAACTGAAAGAATAAAAAAAACACAGAAAGTTTTCCACTCAAAGGAATCCTGGGTGATCACGTGCTCTGACACACACTCAACTTTCGATACTAATCAAGTGAGTGAGTATTGAAGGAGAGCAATGCAACAGCTATTTTACCAAGCTGTAAAATATCTTATCAAGCGATATTTCAAATAAGCTATTCAGCCAAAGAAAAGAAAATTTGCTATCCAAACAGTCTACTGCGTGTTATTAGACACGGCCATTTTCTGATCAAAATGCTCACTACAAGAAATTCAACAAAATTAAATCTGCAATCTTCGAAACAATCAAAAATCAAAATTGTGCCTACCTCAAATCACTCTGATGTCACAAACGTTGAAAAACTCGAGCTTCCAAAATTTTTCTACGGGAGAATCGACAAAAATCGAAAAGGTCAACGTCGAGTTGTTCTTAGTTCGAAAGGTCAAAGGGAAGAGAAAGAATTTTCGTTTCACCTTCGCTTCAAGCGTTGATTGATATATTACGCTTACGCTGGGAAGATGCCCAAATTATGCCCAACCTTATGGGGCAAAACGAGGTCCAAAAAAATCTCACAACTAGATGGCGTACCATAGTTCGAAATCTCACACAGGCGATAGTGTCGAACGATGTCGGAGCAATACTTCGTAATTTGACGGGCAGGTGCGCCACTTACGACGAGAATCTATTGGAATGCAGATGGCGTGCGACTTGGAACAATTAAACAATCCATAATCCGGACTGTGAATCCGGAACGCTTGTATCGAATCCATGATCAATCAGTACGATTCTAACTAATATGGCGGTAAATTTGAATTTGTTAGTAATAGTTGTATTTCTTTTATTCGTCTGAGGCTTCTAACGAGCGCATCACGGACGTGAGATCATGAAAAAAGTTTATAGAAATCGAATTGGAGTGAATCACAAAATTTAATGTCTCAACAATAAATGCTTCCATTTTTGGCGATTGTGGAATAAACTGGTCAGCGGATATCAATATATAAGCTGCTCATAAATTTGATTGAAATTCACGAACCCGGACCAGTGTTGTCACCTCAGTGTATTTTACCCTAGAACTGAATCTAAATGGGTCTGTTTGAGTGGAATTTCATATTTCATTATGTCGAATTACTAAATCAAACGATAATTCACTGTCGCAAATCATTTTCTTGTCAGAGCTATGTACAATTTTTGAAATTTTTATTATTGAAATTACTGATATTTATCACATAAAAAACGCGGAACATTGCGTGACAATTCTATCAATCCAAAGTATTTTATACTGGTATATGATCCGACCTATGTATTGCCGAAACTTGGAGTGCCAATAATTTCCTTTGATTTTTGCCGTCCTTTGTCGCCCTAACAACACAAGTACATCCTAGGGACTTCATGGGGACGTCCCTAATTTTATACAAGGACATCCCAGAGATATCCTTTGTCGAGACAGAGTACATATCGAGGTACATATACTAGGGACGTCCCAGGGACATCAGCTGGCTGACAAAAAAAGCATCCAAGGGATTTCCGTCTGGTACGTCGCTGGGATGTACCAAGTACGAAGAAAGGATATCCTTATATAGGAGGTCCCAAGGATATTCCAGGGACATCCCTTCGACAAAACAAAAAATGTAGGTCGAGTAGGGCTTGAACCCGGGACCTTTAGCTTTTTCAGGCACGCACCTTACTCCATTGGCTGATATGCCTTCTGAAGATTTATGTACCAAACAGATTTTTAAACAGGACCAAACTGCAGAAACCTGAATAAATACAACTTTGTTAGGATTTGGGTATAATTATTATCATTCGTGGATGTTTATTAAAAATGAGGGGCATTATGCATTTACGATTTCTGTTTGCGAAAAATGGTCATTTCTTGAGAAGTTCTGACTTTCTTTATTTTCATTACAATTATTTACCGGAAAAAACCAAACATTTTCATAAAAATTCAACTCAATATTTTGATGAAAGTCAATGACTCTGATGTGAATAGATATCAGATATACGAAGGACACGAATTGGATAACCTATGGATGTGCGGGACATTCCCTTGATACCCCAATTATGTCCTTGTACCGTGTGACAAAGAGGGGAAGTACCTATATAGTACATCCCTGTGTTGTTAGGGCGGAGATTCTGAGCGTTCCGTAGTCTGTACTCCGTTGTTCTGGAGCGGCAAAACCGATTTTACTCAGAAAAAGTTACTGGTATCACAAAATATCAACGCCGATTTCATGATTATATTATATCGTGGCATATAGACTGGAAATGTAGCTGTTTTCTGAAGATGTTGTTTTTATCTCTTCAAATATACCAAAAAAGAATTCATATTTTTCAACAACTAGATAGGTACTGTAAAAAATGGTTCATAAGCTTGCAGCATCAACTCTTGTAATCCAATAAATAAATGAATTCTATAGGTATATGTTCCAATAGTTTATGACTCACTCTGTATATTTATGCCTATTATAGATGATGTATTTCATTTCATTTTTATAGTGAACCATTAACAATCAAAGATTCAAAGATATCTGACTATTTATTTTCGATCTACTGATGAGACTCTAAGAAATTATCACATTCAGATTGATTATATTATCAATATTTTGTAATGTCTTATTAATACAAAACTTTAAAATGGATACAAATTGAGTAAGAAAAATAATCAACGAAAAAGGCGTGAGATGTTTTTCCAGATAATATACAAATTATATTGGTCTAGGGTCTAGGCAGAGTATGATCGACAAGTCATTCACCATTCACAAGGGAATTTAAAAAAACGCCACGGAGTAGGAACACTGAGTGAGAGATCATAATATGTTCTTCTCTCTTCCGCAAGGAACCGAGGAGTGACGCGGTGGGATGGGATCTGTAATTCTGTACAAAAGTGTAGTAATCTGTACAATTAGTTCAGACATGTTCTGTGTGCCTAGTGGAGTCGCTACCTCACAGTGGTTAAACGATAGACGAGGGGATGAGAGGGGCATCGACTCGCAAATAACACAGGTTGGGCATCTTCCCAGCGTAAGCGTAATATATCAATCAACGCTTCAAGCGAATTCGTCATCACGTGACTTCTATCAATCATTCAATTGGCCAACGGACATCTCTGTAAATACACTTGTTGAATTGTATACGCGCAGGTTCCTACTCCTTAGCTAGTGATTCAGTTCTAGGACTCTAATTACCATCATCATAGTAGAACGAAGGGAACTGGAAGTGTTGTTTAATGTTCGTGATATTTCCAACAGATGCCGCTGCCAGTATCAAATTGCTGTGATCTATTAACAACTTTTATTGATATTCATTATGAATAACTTGAAAACGAGTAACGAATTATATTTCGTTACAATGTATGACAATCAAATCATTTAATTCTCCTATAAAGCAAAACGTAACCTATTCAATTGTCATTCATCATAATAACACAAACGTTCTATTAATTGTGTACTCGACGTAACCGAAACTCGCTTGTAGGTAGTCGCTGCAAATGTATGCAACACACATCACAGGTTAGACAAGGAAAGATTCATCAGACCTCTCTATATTTTGATACGGCTAGGTTGGTAGCATTGAAGAGAAAGATGGAAGAGGAGAGAACTTTCCTTTCTAGCTCTCTCTCGTTGAAGGTAGGGTCCCTCGATGTAAATTGACGTATTTGAAATCTAACAGGGTACGAACAGATCCTCGTCTCCTCTCACTCAAAAGTGTTTGTGAAACAGTTATATATTTCCATCTTTATTCATTT
Source organism: Phaedon cochleariae (assembly GCA_918026855.4). Taxonomy (NCBI): domain Eukaryota; kingdom Metazoa; phylum Arthropoda; class Insecta; order Coleoptera; family Chrysomelidae; genus Phaedon; species Phaedon cochleariae. The sequence continues at coordinate 49,462,199 of OU896714.1, read as the reverse complement.
CTGGGGATAAACACTAGATTTCTGACATTTTTGTTGTTTTTTTAGGTTATATTGAACACATTGGCGTATCATACGTGATTTCTCATTCAACTTCACATATTATATCCCAATGATGATGATAATTTTCGAGTTCTTGATTTTCCAACTCCAGCATAATCTCTGTGAGGCAGTGAGCAAATTTTTCTGAAAGTTTAATACGTTTCACCAAATGGGACTGTTCTTAGGCAGTAACCTATCAATAAATGAATTTTGATTTCAGACTAAGCCTTATGGTTGAGAAATGGTGAAAAATGTTATGTAGGTATTCGAACTGATGTGCTCATATGTCATGTGTGCTGTATATATTCATGTTGGGAATCATTTTTGCAGTTTTTCACGAACACTTGATATTTCCTGAATGTAGGTATACTTTTTTAAATGGTAGGGCATATGCCTCTTCTATTAATCCTCCGTTTTAGTCAAAGCTGTTTCTACTAAAATGCATTAGAAAACTGGTGGAGTGGATAATTATAGGCACAATCAGAAAGTATAATATGTGATTTCGTGTTAGTTTTACCTAGAATATTTTGTTGATGTATTTACCAATTTTCCCATTCGGTCCCTTCACTTTCTATGTTCTAAGTTCATTTGTATTTGATGGAAAGCTGACAAATTCATATTTGCCATCCAACTGATTGATACAGCCTAACGCAGCACATTTTACCATCCTTACAAATCATAATTGAATAATGTCGTATTGAGATCAAGTATGAAATTAAAATTCTGTAAGATCTCTTTTAACGCCTATGAATGTGACGTGACAGCAATGTCATGTCAGGGACGCCAATACAACGAAACCAAAGTCACTAGATGATTGAAAGAGAAAGGAGCTATGATCTGTCCGTACCCTGTTAGATGACAAATACGTCAGTTTGCATCAAGGGACCCTAGTTGAAGGTAGGAAAGAGCTCTATTGAGATGAGAGAAAACTTACTTTCGCCACGGTGGAATCGATGTTCCCCATGTATTCTCCATCGACCACCACAGTACTCTTTGCGGTGGTGCATTTCCGCAACACTGCCTCTCTCAGATGCTCGGCGGCGGTGAAATGCAGGCCGGACTTTATTTTCACCATGTAAACGTCCGCCGATGGCTCGGTGATCTCGATTTTGGGCCGGGCAGACGAATACAGCACGAAAGTGATGTTGACGGCGATGCCGATCAGGATGCCGTATTCCAGGTTGATCAGCAAGCAGCAAACTAGGGTTATGGTCAGCGGGATCAGGTCCAGTTCTGAAACGAGAGAAGACCACCAGCATGAATAATTGTAGTCTGGCTTCTAAAAGATGATCGCCGGGAAGGTGAGCCAAGAGCACGATATAAATGTTGCGATCATCAGCTCACTTCCCTCCCAGTTTGCCAACCTAAAAGCCTCTACCACTGTAGAAGCAACATTATGGAAGTTTGATTACTCAAATAGCTTTATTTTGGTGAAATCTGGTTGTAGGAGTCTACTCAGCTTTCCAATGGAAGTTATTCAGAAGATAAATTAGTTTTTGTGAACTTCAATCTGACTGCTTGAAAATCGTGTTGGTGCATCTTAGGTAGGTACGTCAATACTGTAATGTCGATACTTTCAATTCGCGATTGTGACGGCAATAACTTGAACACTTCTGAGCGGTTTGATTTGATGATATGACCAATGAGCACGAACAAAAAACAAATGCGAACTAACGAAAACAAAGTTATTATGCCGCTTTGACAGCTTTCAAGATCTCTGATAGGTGGTGCACGCTTATTTTCTATCGTGATTGGTGTCAGTAGTGTCACGAGTAAAAAATAGTATAATATATTCAATACATCACTAAAGCAGTGAGTTCGAATCACGTTCAAACTTCAAATAATGATCAAGAAACTCTAATGAAAAACGTGCCAACCTATTATAAACTGGATGTGAGGGTTCCAAAGTTATCTGGTCTGGGGCTACTCTCGACTAATCGTAATGGTAATCAACATAGCATTGTTATTAGGTATCTATATTTATTATTGTTGTTCATTTATATTTTCTCGCTAACCATAATATCTCATGCTATAATAAATACTGTGATGTTCGAATAGTCTTGTGATTTCAGCTCTCCTCAAACTATCAGTGTCCAATTATTTGAATAAAGGTTTGTTATTTTGATATTGTTGTATTTCGACATTTGTGATATGTATCTCTATTATTGGAAACCTTGTCTAGTTTTTCTTCAAGGTGAACAGTGTACGCTTTAGAAGTATTTATTGATCGATTTATTTGTGTTTTTATTTATGATATCGACTGTAATTTGTCGATTCCACACAGTTATGGTTTCATCCACTTGAATACACTTCCTTGGTTTATTTTTCTTTCCAGGTGAAGGTTGAAATTATTATTATTTTATTCTTACGAAGACATGTCTGGATCGATTTTTAGCACTCAAATGAAATATATTCCTACTTCCTACCGCAACCATCGTCCACCAATTTGGTGGACGATGCCGCAACGATCAAGCTTTTTTACCAAAGAATGAAAAATAATAGTGTTGTCCATGAATAAAATAATCCTGAATGTGTTACAAAAATGAAAAATGTGACAAGTAATAGAATTGACGACGATATGACATATTTCAGAATGAAAGCAGGTGTATCAATATAATTTTCATCAGAACTGGAGTTCACATGAATACATTTTTCTTCTGAATAACTTCTATTAGTGAGCTGAGTAAATTCCTATAATCAGATTTCATCAGATAAAAGCCATTTGAGTAATGAAACTTCTATAATGTTGCCTCTACATTGGTAGAGGTTTTCAGGTTGGCCACTTGGAGTGAAGTCCCCCATTTAAAAACGGAATCTCAAGCGATCACTAGAAATGGTGGTATCGATTTGAAAGTGCAACTCAGTCATATCGTTCATTACTTGATGAAATCGACGTCATCTGCAAAACCTAATTATTATTAAGATACGGTAGGCTCCGAGGACTGAACGTCTTGTTTTTCTCCCTTTCGTCCCAGGACTTCTTTGGCGAGTCTAACTATACTAACAAGATCACTGATGCGATAAGATCAAAACTCCTTCATTTACGAGATTGAAGTTGGTTCAATCATTGTCATTCTAGATGAAAACCTAGTTAGTAGGAAGAGGTATATTATTGTCTGTTCATGGACCCAAAATTTGTCTGCCTGTCAATCATATAAATTGGAACAACTGGTCTTTACGTGCGTTCAAACTGGATTGAATTGGACTTGCATACATATCACTTCGAATATGATGAATTATTCATCACCTATATGACTAAACTTTTACATAGCACATATTATAACTAAGTTTCCTTCTGTTATCTTCTAGAGAAAAACATATACTTTCCTAGTAGTTTGACAAGTGACAGATGTGCTCCGATTGATAATTAACCTGTCAGCTGACATTAAATATAGCAACATTGTAAACCTCAGAGCTAAAATTTTTTCATTTTTATCCATCCATGAAGGCATATTAGTATGATGTTTGCTTGTTTTAGTGCCTATTGTCACTGTCGTTTAAAATAAAAACTTAGTAGGCGAGGGGTATATGATATTCTCTTCTCATTGGCCCAACATTTATCTCCTGTCAATGGTTCTAGTTTGCTGGAAACATCATGTTTCAATGGAATATTCATCAAAATGGACAATTTGAGGTTGAAGTTTTCAAAACGTCATCGCAGACAAATCCAAATTTTGATTTGATTGTTTAATTTGAAGTTAGTTATTGGTTGATTTTGGCACTTCTACAAGAGGTGGAGGTATGCGAATTCTTTAACACTCATTTCTCAATGATGACGTGAATATAGGACAACATGCAATTGTTTCAAAATCGTTCTAAAATTGTTCTTATCCGTCATTCGGTTGCCGCCTTGCGAGCAACCCTCAGTCTTCCAGAGACTTGTGCCAGCATTTAACCTACCATTTAACCTGTGATCCCAAACACTTTCTTAGGCCATCAATCGGGGATTTGAACCCACGATCGGCAAGCGAACGCGATAGAATACTAACTCTTCAACCACACGGCTGCCTGACCTCCTAACGTCCAACACCAGGTAAGAGTTTCGGTAGAAGTGTACTTATCATGCGATGGTTTTTTTTTTCGGAAATTTGTTAGGTACTTACATATTTTCGTTTGAAAAACACGAATTTCAGAATGAGAAAAAACCGCTATTTATCGAGATATTTTATGAAAAAGTGCGAATTTTTACATTCACAAATAGTTGTGAATGAATATCCAAGATGGGTGGCAAAACATGGTGAAATTTCGCATTTTTTTGTGAAATATCTCAATAGATAGCGGTTTGTTCACATTCTCATTGTGAAATTAGTTTTTTTTTAGACGAAAATACGTAAGTACCAAACAAAAATTTTGAAAAAAAACCATCGCATATGAGTGCACTTTTACCAGAGTTTCTTCTTAACAATATAAAAATAAGCAGTTCCTACTCAAATTCAAATAACATCAAATGAATCAAGAATTTCATCATTGCATCAGTAACAGTTGTTCATTCATGCATCCTGTTTTCTCTATCTCTCTCTCTCTCTCTCTCAGAATATATGGCCTCTTGTCTCACGACATACAGCGAGAGCCCTTATTACGGAGAATCCGTCCCCATCCGGCCTGGGTACCGGCGTAAATAATAAGGGTTTTGTTTTTCGAGCACCCTGGATTTCTCACTCGAAGTGATATCAGGTATTGTGTTCTCTTAGCGTTTCAAACTCACAAGTCACAATCACAAAAACTTAACCTGACTTCCGACTTGAAGACGCCGCCTGTCTTCCACCACGGTCGGAAGTCGAATCCATCCTGTTTTCCTGATAAGTTTTTGAATATGAGAATTTTTTAGGGTTAGAATAAGAAATGAATATCTTAGTTCGGAATAGAGGTCACTAGCTTACTGATTTAGAACGGGAATGGTTACATTTTCAGTGTGACGATCGGAATTAAATTTGTCGTTCACACGATAAGCTTTCCCTGCATATGAAACTAGGAATTGAAAGAAAAATCCTTACTTTTTGTCCTCCACAATAGCAAGAAGGCCTCAAAATCGCACAGATAGTACATGGCGACCACGATGACCCCCGCCAGCGTCGTCTTGGGAATGTACTGGAACGTGGAGGTGAGGAAAGCGAGCGCCATGAGCACGATGACGCCCGTCACGACGCCGCAGGTAGGCGTCCTGGCGCCAGACGCGTTGTTCACCGCCGTCCTCGTGAAAGACCCCGTGACGGGCATGGATTGGACTAAGGCCCCCATGATGTTGCAGGCGCCCAGGGCGAGCATTTCTTGCGTGGCGTCCAGGGTTTTTCCTTTGGCTTCGGAAAGAAGAAGGCGTTGTCAGAAAAATCTTGAAAACGATAACTATCTGTGTGTTTCGATTGATTAAACATGTACAAGGTGCTCTTTGAACCTTGTTTCTGTGGGTCGCCTAGTTTGACCTATAATTTCACCTAACCTCAATTTATGCCAATGAATTAGTTTTTTCAAAATTTGTTTTATCATTGTATCATTGACACTAGCCACTCTATAAACAACCTTTCTTCAACATTAAATCGTTCAAGGGAAATAAGAATAAGAAGCTGGTGACGCGCATAGATAGGACGAAGACACCCACGATGTTGAAGCGTTTCCTGCGTGGCTTCCAGGGTTTTTCCTTGGCTTCGGAAAAAAGAAGGCGTTGTCAAACTGGTGGACTATTTTTTCTTCAATAGAACCATCACTTAAGCCCCGAGACTATATACCAGGTTACCAGAAAAAATACAGAGCATACCAAAAAGAAGGTACTTATTAACGAAATTCAAAATAAAGGTTAAATCCTGGCTATTATAAAATTCTCGTCAGAATATTCAGGATTTAATTAATCAGAAATAACTCCAAAGCCTCATATAAACAAGTAATATCATGATACAATAACAAATTATGCACTAACCTCAGGCACAACCTTCAATATCATAGCACTAGGTATACATAATATTATTTCAAATTCACACACATGTTTCATATAGATAGTTTTTATAGTTATATATTTCAAAGGTGATATTTTTACGATATATTTTATATTTTTTATACAATTTGTTTTACATTAATATTTACATTAACACGTTGATCCCTGCATTAGGTAATACCAAACTCAACTCAGAAACGGTCATATTTTCGGAATATCTGTAAATACTCCTCTGAGAACCGAACTACCAGTATACTAGCAGAGCAATTAATTTTCAGGACTACAAAAATGAACGGCGCACCTATATCATACCGCAGATCCAGATCTGCGTAAAGTGGTAATCAGTACATCAGACAGTGGTAGTCAGGTGTCACCGTGAAGCAAAGTTTGTTTTGTATAATTTAGTAACTATTGAGTATTACTTATACATATTTCAACTCACATATACTCCAAACTCACGAGCACGTACAAGTGGACTTGCCACTTTTGTGTTTAGTTGTTTGTTCACATGCTAGTCATCGCATATTACTGATTATATATTAACCATTCTGTTTTATGTTGAATAAACATTATTTTTATTATCATTATCATTATTATTATCATTACCTTTCAACTCCATATTCTTTTAGATTTCCTCGTTTGAGTTTAAGGTGCTTAAAATCATCAATATTTTGCCACGGTAATTTTCAAACGGCTAGCAATTCACCGCAAATAAAAACTGACGTCACAATTTCGTAGGTATACGGATGGAAACTTCAGGAATATTATTTATTTAATAATTTATGACCTCTCATTAATTATGTAGGTACCGTAGAATGGGGTGACTTGATAAGATTTTTGACACACTTCCATAGATTGCGACCTTACCATGCAACTTTCAACCAAACTAAAAATAGTCACCAACTCTTTCGACCCTAAAGAACAGAACGATACATTAAAACCGTTTCTATACAGGGTGATTCAAAATTCGATGTAAATATTTCAAGGGCGTATTGTTGGGATCAAAATAAGACTTTTTCTTCAAATCAACATGTGTCCTAAAATGCACCCCCTCCGAGCTACAGCCCCTGTAAGTTGGGAAAAAAACAAGATTATCTAAAACTGTGACTATAATAACGAATCGAATCTTCTGAAAATTATTTTCACCATCATTTGAATCTTATTTTTCCAAATCGTTGGATTGGTAGAGCTGGTCCAATAGCTTGGCCGCCACGTTCCCCGGATTGCACCCCATTAGACTTTTTTTTTATGGGGATATGTGAAAAGTGCTGTTTATGATGCTGGGCCCGTGCATTCGGTTGAGGTCCTCCGTCAACGCATCATTGATGCTTTCCAAAACATAAGAACCACTCCTGGGATTTTAGAACGTGTTCGACGTTCTATGCAATGAAGAATGGAAAGTTGTATAGCAGCAAGGGGAGGACATTTTCAACATTTATTATGAGATTAATAATTATTTAATTACCCAATAAAGTTAGTTTGATATTGTGAAAGTACCCCCCTTTCGTTGATTACGATTTTCTGGCAAACGGTTAGTTGTATGACAAAAATGCAAGACACCGAATTCTCAGTTTTTTTTATGGCCAATAAGATTATGCTATTCGAATTCATAGTTTCTCTTTTTGAACATAAAAATTGGGCCAATAAAAGTGTGGACCCCCCTCCAATCTAATAAAGAATATGAAACTCAGACAACTCAGAAAAACCGGTGGCGTACAATGACATTCACGAAATATCGATAAATTTACCCACTGTAACGCCACTGGAAATATCATTCAGAATCTAATTGCACCAGAACAAGACTTATATTACTATTAACAAAACCACAACGTTTTATTGAAATTGATGAAAAGACAACTGAGTAATGAATAAAAAAACAATTTTTCATGGAAATATTAATACCCTGTATCTCGAAAACGAAGCAAGTTAGGACACGACTTTATTTCCTTAAATATCACAAGGAATCACCCCTTGAATTTCGGTGTTATTCAGATACACCCTGTATATACAGTGTTTAACCTGTACACATTTCTTTTATACATACAATATGGATGTAATTCTGTGTTGTAAACAAATGAGGAGAATAAATAAACGACTTCACTACAGTAATCTAAAGGTCGCGGGATTTATCCCCGGTAGGAGTGCTTTTTTCAATTTTTAATTCAAAATGTGATTTTTCTACCCTGTCTAGATCTTTTTTTTTAACTATCTGAGTAAAAAAAGGCGAATCTTCGTTCCTGAATGGACATACGGGGAATGTACAAATGCGCGGAATTTGGACGTCCCCAGTACGTACCTAGTACGTCTACGGTCCTAATCTGGACGTCTTCAGTACGTCTTCGCCAAACGTTCTCGGTACGTTTTGGGGACGTACTCGTGCTATATGGGAGAGAACAACCTCATCATGTATAGCAAAAGAAAGATCTATTAGGTCGTATTGTATTCACCCCTTATGCATACGGGAGCGATATTTGACCTTAAACGGAAGGCACAATGCACACGGACGATAAATCTGGCGCTCGACAAATAGGTCTGCACACAAAAATCACGTAAATTTAGTAGAATCAACAGTGTGTAATTGTACGAAGTGTAGATGTAGGCGGTTTATTTACAGTAAATTTATGAAGAAAACGTTTTGAAGGTATGGCTAGGCATATCAATTGATTAGAAGTATAGGTACTTACAAAATGCTTTAGCAATCGCTATGTGCTCCAGTACTGCTACAAGTGGGCAAAATATCACCACCGATCCATATTCCTGCATCATTTCAGTGAAAGTATATTCCGTTCCATTGAAATTTGTGCCGAAAGGAGGTAAAGTGAATGGTGGTAAACCTCCTTTTACTTCCCCTACAAAAAAACTCATGGAGATTCATCCAACAGTGATTAATTTTTGAAACTAGAGAATGAAAAGTGAAATTTTAAATCCTATGTGTGTCCAAAATATACAGGGTGTCCGTTTTTCGAGCTCTTCCATGGAGATCTCAGTTATTATAAGAGATACGAGGTCGGTTAAATTTTTTCAAGCGGAAACCAAAAGACCTAGACGTTTTTGACTGGGACATTCTTAAGGCACTTTTTTACTATATTATCAAGTTATAAACTCATGCAACTCAAAGGCCACTAATATATAACTAATGATGCATTCTATATTTCAGAAGTACCTCACAACGAAGAATCAACTTTGAAGGAATGCTACCCAATAAGATGTAGATACCAAATACCAACCAGTGCGCAGTCACTCCGAGAAGTTTCGTTGAAAAACAGAGAGGTTAAGAATAAGATATCATTGTGTCATTCATAAAATCGTTCTCTTGGAATCTGGTAAGTGCCTGATTTATGATGAGAAGGTTATATTGTGAAATAAAGAGGTACTAAAACTTTCAGATCTATTGAACCCCTAATATAATAAGAGGCAAGCATGATAGGATTTTATCAAACCTAATGCAGACTGCACTCAACTTGCTGAAAGACTGGTGCTTTCAGGAGAGCTTGAATGTCAACCCAAGCAAAACGGTCATCGTTCTATTCACCAAAAGAAGGAAGATCAAGTTAAAGGAACCCATCATGGATGGGACGCCTATCAATTTCTCCGAAGAGGTCAAATACCTAGGAGTAATCCTAGACAAGAAACTCACGTGGAACCAACACTTGACCAAAATCGTCAATAGGGCAATTTCAGCTCTCTGGATATGCCGAAAGATGTTTGGCCAAACGTGGGGTCTTAAACCAAATATGATCTACTGGTCTTATCTCACGGTGGTCAGTCCCATGGTCACATACGCTTCTTTAGTGTGGTGGACCAAAAGTAAGGAAAAAACAGCACAACTTAAGCTGCAAAAAATCCAGAGACTCGCGTGTCTTGGGATCACAGGGGCTATGCGTACGTGCCCTACTGCAGCAATGGAAGCTATGCTTGACCTACTACCCTTGCATATTTTTATCAAGAGGACTGCAGCTCTCAGTGCATACAGACTGAACTCCACCGAATTGGCCAGACCTGGTGATATCACTTGTCACATGGCCATTCTATAAAAAGTACAAATGGAATCTGCAACCAAACCATCGGACATAATGCCAGCCAGGCTCAGTTTAGATCATACCGTTGAAGTGGTTATAAAAAGCCGCCCTAGGTACGGTTCCGCTGAGCCTCAGCTGGACAGAGGTTCCCTTGTTTGGTACACCGATGGTTCGAAAATGGAAGAAGGGCTAGGCGCGGGTGTATATGGACCCGGATGTAGGCTATTTGAAGCCTTAGGTCACTCCCCCACTATCTTCCAAGCTGAAATACATGCCATCAACCTTTGCGCCCAAAGGTGCCTGAGCAAAGGTCTGAGGGGTGCTAACAAATATATCTGCTCAGACAGCCAAGCCGCACTAAAAGCCCTAAAATCATTCGGTTTCACATCAAAAATTACATGGGACTGCTTTGAAACACTCATGCAACTGGGAAAGGGCAACAAAGTCACACTTATGTGGGTTCCAGGGCATGAAGGAATCAAAGGCAGCTGATCGCCTTCCAAAAAAAGGTGCAGCATCTGCACTTTTTGGTCCTGAGCCTTTTTGTGGGATAAGCAAATGTCACCCAAAGGGAGAACTCGGGAAATGGGAAGAAATTGAAAAGTCCTCCTACTGGAGAGCAACTCCAGGTCAACGACAAGCGAAAAGGTTCATCAACCATTCGCAAAACCGAGCCAAAGAGCTACTCAGCCTCAGCAAACCAGAGCTAAAGCTTATCACAGGCTTTCTCACAGGACACGGCCCTCTGAGGTACCACCTCAAAAAGATGGGTCTGGCGGAGACTGACACTTGCCGCTTTTGTAACAATGCGACCGAAACCGCGGAACACATACTTTGCTCATGTGAAGTATTAGTCCGCCAATGGCTGAACCACCTAGAACAGGTCTATCTCACCCCTGCTGAAGTGGAAAAGTCAACCGTCAGGAAAATCGTAGGCATCATCAGAAGTCTAGGGTTAAAGGACCAAAACTAGATAGGGGTAATCACAATAGATCTTCTAGGTCGCAGTGATCGAGAGGTCTCCCAGCCTATACGACCCATCTACAATCTACACCACAGTACCACACCCCTCAGTAACGAATAAGTAATGTTTTCTTGAATTGAATTATTATAATACAATAAATAGACACCAGGAATATAAAAACAAAAATACTATGTTCTTATTGTTGTTACTCAATAACGAATGCCCATGGTGGTTAACACTGTTGACATTTGACAAAACGTCAATAATACCCGCCATATTCGAAATGGCCAATCAGCATTTTGTGTTGGAACTTTAGCCAATGAGACTTCACCTTCGCATTACCCAATACATTTTTGGATCCAAAAACGAGCGCATGCGTCTTAAAAATATATCTGGATGAAAAGGCCTATTATCACAATAAACTATCATTTACTGGGCCGCTGATGTCAGGTATGGAAAAAATATATTATACCATTGATGCCCCATATGTAAATGTTTGCTGGGAAGTGATATTTAGCCAATGTGGATGAAGTAGTGAGAAATATTTACCTGTCAATTTGAATGGTTCTTGGCCATATTGTTGGAATATATAGGCCATGACAGTACCAATAATCACAGCAATGGCATTACTAGCCAAAGAAAACATGAAAATCGCGATACCGATAATATTTCTTCTTCTGCTCCAATCTGGTCTATGTTTGAGTGACCCAAGTTTTCTCATTTCCTGAAAATTGCGAAGATTTTGATATGTATCAATTTAAATGAAGACTGTAATCATATCTCTTTCAAATCGAGAATAAACCGATTTGAAAATAGATATAAACAGAGGCACAAAAAATGTAAAATGAAAAACACTTTCAAACTGACAATATAATTTTCTGACCAGAGCAAAATATTTTCGGTTGTAGCCTGAAGTTCAAGAAAGTTCAATTTGTGAAGGGTTTATATTATTCCTAGAATAAGATAATCAATTTGAAGGTGCCTATGTGCAGAGCCGGATTTAGAGGTCTGGAGAGGCTTCTGATTGTTTTCCAAATTATATTAACAAATTTCTTGGTCAATATTTGTTTGTGAAACCAACTAAATGATTTCAAAATATTCAGGGTGTTTCTTAGGTAGGTACGTGTAAAAAATTCAGGAGGATCTTGCTGACGTTTAAATAACAAAAGAAGTCTGTACAAACATATGTCCACAAGTTATTCATTCTGAGATAAAGAGTGTCAAATTTTGATTGTTATTTCGGTTTTTCGTGATTTAATTCCGAAATAATCGTGCGGGGCTGTAGCCCTGGATGCCCTTTCCTAAATCCGGCACTGCCTATGTGTTATATTTGCAGTGAATATTCTCAAGTTTACTTTTAAATCATAATGACTACACTGTTTTACGACTAACCAAACCGATTTTTTAACGCCTCGACACGTGTTTCGCTAACTATGTTAGCATCTTCAGGAAAAGATTAAAACTCCGAAAATTGTAGGAGAAAATTCAAAAAACATAAAAAAAATCTGAAACTTTGACACCCTGTTAATTGGAAACGAAGCTTCCACGAATATATGTTTGTATGAGATTTTCATCTTAAAAAAATGTCTTCTTCAAGCTGTTAAAGTCCTGCTACAAAAAACTGAAACACCCTGTATATCTGTTATAAATACATATGAAAACATATTAGATAATTTTATGTTCCAATTAGAAAATGCTTGTTTCCATATCTTTTTTGGGTTGAAAGACGCTAGTTTAGAGTTATAACTCGGAATTTTGAAGAGTTTTTATTTTTTTTATTTTATGTGGCCCTTCCAGGGCTTCGTAGCTTCGTAAATACCTTTGCTATTACTAAAAAAATAATTGTAAAAAGTCCTAATACGACATCAGTCCATCTGGTTTCGTTGATGTGCTCGAATACGGATATCAAAGCTACAAGGAATGTATCGGACTTTCCTGTGATTCCCAGAAGTCCTTTGATTTGCGATGACGCAATGTTCAGGGCTGCTGCAGTTGTGAATCCTGCTATCACCGGGTAAGAGAAGAATTCCACTATGAACCCTGAAATAATGGAAATTTCGTCAACCAACAATAGAAAAAGAAGAAAGTACAATATACAGTGAGGTCGACAAGTGACGAATAAATTAATTCAATGCTGAAATACGGCAAATGATTTTGGCAGTCGATACGTGACCAGAATTGAGAAAATACACTCAGTTCCAAAAAAAGTGACGCACTTGATATTTGACCTATCTTCCTAAAAAAAAAATAGAAGGTCGATTTTTTTCATTTGTTGGTAGGTAATGCATTTGTCTTTAGAAAAAATAAAGAGGTGAACATTTTTTCAAAGTCTCCTTGATAGTGGTGGAATAACTCGAACCAGTCGAACCATGATATATTCTTAATTTTTGACTCACCCTGTGTGTTAATTGAGTAATGGTATACAAAGTGCTTACACCCTATACGAAAGAGGCTTCTTTTGCGAGCATTTTGTTTTTTTATTCATTGATTTATCTCTAAAATTTTCCGAATTACAGCTTTTTTGCTGATACCTTACGCTTATCCCACAAATTGAATTATTGAAGGATCAGAGTACTCAAAATTAAATGGGTTGTACTCTGGTAGGATCACATTGTCTCTAAAAAAACAAATGCCGTTGCTATAGCAACTAACTTGTTGTATGCCTCCATATTTGACCATTTGTCGTTGTGTCATTAATTAAGTGTCTTGTTTTATTGACTAAAATTAGCAAGATTAGTTGCGTTAGTAAGAGATGGGCGTAGTAAACGTTACGCCGCTCGTGCAGTGGGAGTTCATGAAGCAACTGCTCGTAGAGCAATCCGCAAGTACGAACAAACAGGAAGCACCGCTGGTTCTGGTCGCCCCCGAAAAACTTCTCCAAGAGATGATCGCTTCTTGAGATTGCGGATCTTACGGAATCAATACTGCGGTAAATGTTCGGCAAGATCTTCGCCAAATTCGTGATGTTGCAGTAAGTAAGCAGACGGTATATAGACGTCTAAAAGAAGTTAATTTGAAAGCTAGGAGACCTGCAAAAGGTCCCAAATTATTGCCCGAACGTCGTGCTGCTAGAAGAAATTTTGTTGAAAATTATGGACAGTGGAATATTCCTGAATGGTCGAATGTCTTGTTTACGGATGAGTCAAGGTTTTGCCTTAACATGGTGGATGGGAAAAAAAGAGTGTGAAAAAAAAACTGGTGAACGGTTTAATCAAAATTTACAGCATGCGAAAGTTTTAATGGTGGGTCCGTTATGGTGTGGGGAGGGATTTCAATGAATGGAAAGACATTCCTTCATGTTTTTCCGGTGAGGCAGTCGATGAATGCCCAAATTTACATTGACATTTTAGAGCAGTATGTCTTACCTTATGCAGAGTTAGTGGGCAATAATTTTATATTGATGCAGGATAATGCCCGACCACACACCGCAGCAATAGTGCGGAACTTCTTAGAAGCTACTGGTATTACCACATTACAATGTCCTGCGAGAAGCCCCGATATGAATCCTATAGAACATTTTTGGGATGAATTAGAGAAAAGGGTACGTTCTCGCGAGAGGTCTCCGGAAAGTCTTGCAGAAATGGCAGATACATTAGTGGAAGAATGGGATCGTATACCGATGGAAACGATAAACAACTTAATTTCCAGTATGCCTCGTAGATTAGAAGTTCTCAGAGGTGCTAGAGGAGGCAATACGGTATTAAGCAGTCATCCCAATTTATAATTTTGTGTTTAATAAAAATGTTTTTTGAAATTATTGGTATCAGTTTATTTTATTAGAAAATTGTTTCTCGATAAATTCAGAAAGTTGGTAATCTGCAAGGATTCAGCAAAAAAATCAATTCGGAAAATTTTAGAGATAAATCAATGAATAAAAAAACAAAATGCTCGCAAAAGAAGTCTCTTTCGTATATGGTGCAAGCACTTTCTATGCCATTGCTCAATTAACACACAGGGTGAGTCAAAAATTAAGAATAAATGATGGTTCAAGTTATTCCACTACCATCAAGGAGGCTTTGCAAAAATTTTAACCTCTTCATTTTTTTTTAAAGACAAATGCATTACCTACCAACAAATAGAAAAAATCGGCCTACTATTTTTTTTCAAGGGAACTGAGTGTAGTTTGAATTAGGTTTTGGGTCTGGAAATGACTACTGAGGGAGCTACAGCCTCCTATAATGTTGTGTATTTATCAACACGCTTTCATTATTTTATTTTCTACCTATTTTCAGTTCAGCTCTATATACACGTGTTTTTTTTGTTGTTTCAAACTACATGTTTATTTGTTATTATATCCGAAATGATTCGAGATAGACAAAAGGGGCGAGTGGACTGATAATGAATTATTGGCATTCAATTACTCCCGCTGAGTCGTTATATAGGAACCCAAATAACTGTTTGCGTCGTTCAAAATCGTTGAATTTCAGAGGTCATATCAAACGTAACGTCATGGTCGCCCTTTGACTATACGTCGAATAAATAGTGACGTCAGTCTTAATACTGTTTCGTTATTGGTCAGATAATCTTCCATTTTCACTCATGAAGCAAAGTCACCAAATCACCAATTATTATCCAGTCATCAAAAAGATGTTTGAGTCCTGTCGTTGAATAAACATAATAGGAGGAAGCCATGATATTATCTTTCATTCTCGTCTTTTTCGAGCAACCAGCATGTCCAAATATTTCTTATTCTCCATAACAAAATATCATGTGAATGTTGGAGACTTGGTAACATTGTGCTGAATGCTGAGAATTGACAAGACCACGCCCACAAGTCGTGCGCGCGGGGTTGTCACGTTCACCGATTCAATTGTTCTCTATAGTGAGAATCAATATAACTATTATTTACACTAATTTCTTATACGCAATAAGCCACAAATCATAAAGGAACATTTTGAGACAATTGAATTTTTATTACTCTAGACATTCCAGAGAACCTTTTGAAAGGACGTCCATTGGATGATTTCTCAAATAGGTGCAATGTATATCCTTGAGGGTATCCTTTTTTGGTGAGAAGTCAGGACGTTTGTACTCTATACCTTTTCAACTTCAATTTCGGAATCGGTAAGTTATATTTCGGAAAAAGTAATCTCGATTTCAGAATTGGTTAGTTCGATTTCAGAAATGGTAAACTCAATTTCAGAATCGGTGAGATGAATTTCAGAAAATGTCCATTCAATTTCAGAAATGGTAAGTTGTATTTCAGAATTGGTAGGTTCATTATCATAAAAAAATCCTTATATTTGTTCGAAATGTTTCCAATTGCAATTTAAAATATTCAACTTTTCAAAAACAATTTAATCCACAGATGCCTTTCATCTGAATCGCTGGAAGATAGTGGCGTTGCACACAATTATAAGAATGCAAGCACATTTGAGGTGTTATCATGTTCATTGAATGATCTGCACATTCTTCAAGACATCGCAGTCTGAATTCTATCTGGTTGAGCAATCTGTTCGGATCTCCAGCTATGACCCTTTGGCGATGCTCTTGCAAGAAGCTCTTCACTTCTGACAACATAGGGCTCTCAAACACCGTTCAATCCACTGTAAACAGTCTTCTCTTTTGCAATTGAAAACATTTCAAACATATAAAAGGATTTCATCTTCTGAAATTGAACCTACCAATAATAATTCTGAAATGCAACTTACCAATTCTGAAATTGAATGGACTTTTTCTGAAATTCATCTCACCGATTCTGAAATTGAGTTTACCATTTCTGAAATCGAACTAACCAATTCTGAAATCGAGATTACTTTTTCCGAAATATAACTCACCGATTCCGAAATTGAAGTTGAAAAGGTATAGATGTCCGCGGTACCAAGAACGCATGTACCGGCGGTACGTCCTATAGACATCCATGTGACTTCATTGTGCTATTTGGGGTTGTTCTAGTATTAATCTCGGTATCAGCGGAAGTATATGTCAATATCTCTAACCCAAACCTTTGATTTTCAACAAAAGTACCTACTTGAATATCAACCTAAAGACTGCGATCTCTAACTGTGAAAATCATAGCAATAATCACGAACCTAAATGGAAAAGGCCACAAATGAAAATGATGCAGCCGGATAGGAACGTTAAGAGGGTGCTCGCCGCAGGGCCCATCAAGGACACATGGGGCTGTATCATGAGGGCCATGATGGCTGTGGGTCCAACGTTGATGTCTTTGCAACTTCCCAACAGGAAGTACATGAAACATCCCATGAAACCGCAGTAAAGGCCATATTGAGATGGAAGTCCTGAAATGGAGGATGTCCCTTTATTCATCCAGAATGAAGACAAAAATTCATAACGAACTTAAACTTAACAAGAGGAACCTAAAATCAGAGGGCACTTTTTCACATTTTAGTAATGTTTTTCATCTTCCGGATTTCCTGGAAATGACATCATCTTTCGATTTTCAAATGGAACACCATGTATTTTATTCCATAATCGGTTCGGAATTATTTTAACGAATTCAACAATACCGGGTTTGATTGGGTTATTTCAAACGATTAGGAAGATACTCGCGTATCCATATGATCAATGAGTGTGACAGAGAAAGAAGTTTTGATATTGCGCCGTCACACCCATTGAGCGTATGGAAACTTCGAACTCGAATATCTTCGTGGTCGTTTGAAATAACCCAATCAAACCCGGTAGTTCTGAATTCGTTATATATAATGATCCCTAACGGATTATGGAATGAAATACAGGGTGTTGATGTCATTTCCAGGAAATCCGTGAGATGAACAAAAATTCTGAAATGTGAGAAAGTGCCATCTAGTGAGTATATTCGATGTTCCAAATTCCAGAAATATAGCTAGGAATCCAAAGGAGAAAAGAGGGTATACCATGAGTCTGTATCACATGGTTTTTGTTTATAAGTTGGCTAGTTTTTTTTTTCAATGAAATATCTGAATTAGCAAATATTTTGTTGAATGATAATCATTCCAAACTCAACTAGTTCTTCAAATCCTGTCGTTTGTCCAATGGACTTATGACTTCATGAATCGATTTTGTGTTCATATTTTCACTAAACTCACGCAAGACTAATTTCGTCGCACCCCAAAATTTTGCCTCTGTTGAAATATGAATAACTTTTTTCTGCTTCGAACGATTTGAATTCGGATCACACTGGTCGCTAGCCCAGGCCATCAGCTATAATCTCGTAATCCATTAAAACATAGGGTTCTTCACATAAAATCGCTACAGGGTGTTACCTGAAACTGTGCAAAATTTCGGAAATTTCAAAAGTCTCCCAAATGATGAACAACTTTTTTTTTACAACTTTGACAGTAGAGGCATGTAGATGATCTAATTATTTTAGGACAGTTCTCGAATTGTCTTCTTATCTCTTTTATTTACAGAGTGGTCTCAAAAAATGAACTCTTCGGTTTTACAGTCATAGCTTTTCTCCTCAACAACCGATTTTTTAAATTTCAGGCTCATTTCGAAGCTTGAACTTCAGATGAAGAGATATGAAGATCAAAATTGACTCAAAATGAACATTATACAGTGTGTCTCACTTCTAATGGAAGCACCCCTGTATCTTTCGTAATTGTTGAGTTAGGATTCTGAAATTTGCAAGAGCTGTAGATATACTTTAAATGCATACTATGACCAAGTGAGTTCGTCTCCAGTGATATACACTGCTCGCCAACAGCCATGTAACCACCCACAAAAATGAAATAAGGAGGCAAGATAGGTTGAAAATCACTTCGGATTCAAAATCATTACGTCCCTTTCTCTTCCTCCTGTAAATTTCAGAGCCCTACGTCAATAATTACGTAAGATACGGGGGTGCTTCCATGAGGAGTAAGACAAAATTCAATTTTTCTGAACTGAAAATTTTCCAGGAAAAATATGTAGGTATAGTCAGTGAATTGGACGTCCTGATTTCGAATCCAGTCAGCTGCTTATGATCTGTAAGGCACAGATCCGACCTGTCCTGGAATACTGTTCCCATATTTGTAGTGCAGCACCCAAACATACCCTGAAACTGTTGGATTCTATCCAAAAAAATGCAATTCGCCTCGTGGGTGATGCCTCGCTCACAAACTCACTCACTTCTCTGGAACACTGTAGAAAAGTTGGCGATCTGGCTCTATTTAATAGATATTTTCATAAACGATGCTCTTCTGAGATATCAACAATTGTACCTCCCTTGGCAGTCCCCGCGAGATTAACCCGTCCAGTTGAGGCTTCGCACCCCTTCGTGGTCACTTTGGAGACCAGCAGAACATATCTTTCCAAAGACTCGTTCAGGTGTTCCCCGAGGCATATAACCTCCAGAAATTTAAGAAGAACACAAATTCCTACCTTATTTTCCTAGGTTCTCACGATGTTTCCTGAACATTACAGGATATCCCTGTTCGTGGGAACCAGATCATAAAAAAAAATATTGACATATACCTAATAACATTTTCTGGAAATTTGGATGGTTCCATGTCTGTTGACGAGCAGTATTTATCACTGGACTCTACTTGGTCACAGTGTTCATTTTCAGTATATCTCCCGCTCCTGTATGTTTCAGAATCCTAACTCAACAATTACGAAACATACAGGGGTGCTTCCATTAGAAGTTAGACACACTGTATAACGTTCACTTTGAGTCTATCCTGATCTTCATATATCTTCATCTGAAGTTTCAGCTTCAAAATGAGATTTTAAAAACGGGTTGACAAGGAAAAAAGTTATGACTGCAAAACCAGAAAGTTAATTTCTTGAGATCACTCTGTAAATAAAAGAGATAAGAAGACAATTTGGAAAATGTCCCTAGGTAATGAGATCATCTTCATGCCTCTGCTGTCAAAGTTGAAAAAAAAAGTTTTTGTCCATTTGGGATTCTTTTGAAAATTCCGAAATTTTTCAGGTGACACCCTGTATATATATGTGTTATATGAAGAACCTCATGTTGTGAAGAGGTACGAGATAATAGCTGAAGGACTGGGCAAGCGAACAGTGTAATCCGAATTAAAATTGTTCAAAGCAGAAAAAAGTTACTCATATTTTAAAAGGAAGGTCTGTTTGTTTGTGTTTGCTCTACCTGCTAAACTTGATCTTTTTCTATGACTTTCTCTGTTTACATCATACCATGAATAGAGACAACTATGAAAAAAAAAACAACTTTAGCAAGTTTAGCAACACAAACGAACAGACCTAGGGACAACATTATGGGGAGCGACGAAATCAGTGTTGCGTAGTTTAGTAAAAATATGAACACAAAATCGATTTATGAGTCATGAGTTCATTGGAAAAAACGACAGGATTTGAAGTACTAGTTGAATATGGAATGATTATCATCTAACAAAATATTTGCTAATCTAGATATTTTATTGGAAAAAAACTAGCCAACTTATAAACAAAAACCATGTGACACAGCAGAATCATATTATGGTAAACCCTCTTGTCGTAGTTTAGATGAATTTCGTGGAAATTATAAATAATATATCGGTGAAATTTCAAAAAATTGTGAAATATATTTTGTGTACTTTACCTGCAACTATAGCATAGGCGATACCCTGTGGAATTTCTGTTAAGGCTACCGTGAAACCAGCTAACAAATCTTGAGAAAAAGTCTCGAAATTATAAGCTGGAAACCAAGTTAAAATAGGAAGCTTCTTTTTCAATTTTCGTCTGATGTTCAAAGATGTGTTTGAAGTTCCTGGAAAATAACATTATTACGTAGTTATTGGTGGTTATACTAGCAAGGCCAGATTAACAACAGGGCGAGAGGGGCAATTCAGAATTTTTTTTTTGCTATTGCATTACCTCGTTGGTCCTAGCACTGGGACCAAACGCCCCATAAGTCGAAACTTGTGCGGGGTTAGGTAAGCATACAAACACAAACATCCATGGCCTAACTAGGATTTTAACCTATGTCTCGGTGGGAGTCCCCATACGAACTCACGCTCTCGACCACCGAGATTGGGGATGAAAATTTGGTCAACAAGCATCATGAAATAATAATTAATAAATATCAAAACCATCCGACGAAAAACCCAATCTGTTTCAATCTCAAGTACACAAGAGTACTTGATAGGGTTTTTAGAGACTTAAGTTTTGAAAGCGTTTATCAGTCTGGGTCAAAGTTAGGTAATTTAGTAGGTAATCCAAAAGATAAGGTGGATACACTTGGAAAGTCAGGAATAAACGAAATTAGTTGTAACGATTGTGATGAAACATATACAGGCCAAACCAGGCGTCCCATAAAACAAGGTTCAAAGAACACTTAGCACATTTAAAATATGGTAGGTTAGATCATAGATTAAAAAGACCAGTTAAGCAAGTAATGTTAGAAAACTAGATGCCTATGAAAGCTTAGATATTTGAGCATAGTAATAGAGTTATGAATAACGTTAATGGACCTATCCCATTTAGCTGTATAGTTTAGTAATATGACATGTGAATTCAACCATGAATAACATTAACTTGGCGGTCATTGTGTATTCAAGGTTGGGTGGACATATACCTATTATATAAGTAGCCCACTAGGATAGAGAATTTAGTTTTAATCTACTACTGAAGATGCTAACGTAGTTAGCGAAACACGTGTCGAGGTGTAAAAATCAGTTCAATATCTTCCTTTCAGTAAATAATATTAGTCCAAGATAAATACATTGTATTTCATCGAACGGCACCTCTGCCAATCACTATCCTGAGCAAAATGATCTTATCTGTGCCACCCCTCAGTCTGATCCAAATCCACGGTACAGCGATTTATTTGCTGCTATTATTCCGGATATACTTCCATGATGTGATAACGAGTTGAAACAAGAAGCAAATAAAAGGGGATGATGTCACATTTGCGAATATCCTAACGTGCCGCGATTCAAATTGATCTAAGCTAGTGGCAGAGCGTCAATGCCTCCGAGAATATTTCGCCCTCCTCTAAAGATATGATCCTCCTCTGGAAGCCAGGACATATTGGAGTGGAGGGGAATGAACAAGCAGACGCTCTGGCACGACAAGGGGCTTCAACGCCACTGATCGGACCAGAGCCATTCTGCGGCCTTGGAAATTCCTATTTCCAAGGAGAACTTGAGAAGGCGTAAGGAGCCTGGAGAGCCAGACAATGGAGAAGACTTCCTGGACTACGGCAGGCTAAAGATCTCCTTGGAAATTTCAACCGAGAAAGATCTAAGACACTGACAAACCTCAGCAAAGGAAGTCTCAAAGCAATAACGGGATTTCTAACGGGGCATTACAGACTCAAAGAACACCTAAGGAAGCTAGGCTTACAGGAGGACGGCACCTGCAGATTCTGTGAGGAAGAACCAGAAACACTCCATCACATACTGATGGAGTGTAACGCTGTACATCACAAAAGATTGAACATACTGGGAACATACCAGCTGACTGTGGAAGAAATACCACAGCTAGACCCCCTCAAAATCCTCAAATTCCTGAAGGAATTGAATCTCGAGGGGCTGCTATGAACAAGAAATCCTTGGTATAGCAAAAGCAGATGGGGCACAATAGATCTAATTGGGTCGCAGCGCATCTGTCACCATCCAACCTACCAATACCAATACCAATGCCTGCCTGCACTGAGAAGCATTTGAAATATTCCTACCATTTGGGCGGAAATGAGAGTCAACACAAAAAAACTAATCTGAAAACCATGCACACCAGTGCAGGCATGTTCTAGTGGAACAGAATTTAACGCCTTTTAAAACAATGTGCCTCTTGACCCTCCTTTTCATATGAGGTTCTAAGGATTACATCTAGCCTTCCTAGGGGGGTTGAACTAAGAGGGCAAAAATATGACTTCCTTAGAAATGAAATTGACGTGTCTTCCATTTTTCATACAATTTACTGAAAGGAGGATATTAATGGTGGGAAGTTTTCTAAGTGACACGACATTTTTCGGAAACTGCCTGACAGGAAATAATGAGCTAGGGATACGCCTCGTTAAAAAAATCAGATATCTTGATCAACAAAGTAGCATTTCGCGTTCTAGATACAAAAATAACTAATATCGCAGTTATATCTAAAACCAGCTATTACTGATTTAGTTATTATAGGGCTGTCGCAGTGTGGTATCGCAGTTATATCAATAATAGAATATCGCAGAGATATCTAAACATAGATCTTGAAGTCTAAAGGTTAACGCAGCATGACGTCTATGGCAACTAACGATTTGACATCGCAGAGAGATATCTAAATCCTGCTAGCCCTAATTCATATATCACAGGGATGTCGTAATGATAACAATATGACATCGCATCAGGGACATCTATATCCGGTAATTATTGATTCTGATATCTAAGAGATGTCGCGGTGTGATAACGGAGTAATGTCAACGATTATACCGCAAGGGCATCTAAATCCCATTTTTAACGATATTGATTACATCTCTGAGATGTGGATGTGTGATGTGTGGTTCCTTTGAACTTGTAGAGGGACAGGTATAGTGCATCGAGGCGATGTTTTTTGCTGAAGTCGTCCCAATACTGACTTTATATAAAGTCTACCTATATACCTATTTATTATGTATTTGGATTTTCATATTTGTTGCGTTCCTACTTTCTCTCTCAATGAATGAATTTTTATTGTTTTTTTTTTTTTTTGTTTTTCGTTGAATATAGAAATGAAGGATTATGACAATCTCTTCGAACATTGCATAGATCTGGTTTATCCACCTTCTTCTTATCCGACTGACTATACAGGTTGTTTCAGATTCAAATGTACATACCATACCTGTAGATAGAGGACACTGTGATGGTTCCAAATCACCCTCCTTTGATGTGTCTACCGTCTTTTATAACTGAGATACAGGACGTTATCTTGATTTTGGCAAAATCATCATCTGGTCATAGCTTTTGAACCACTTTGTATAATCTATCCATACTTGGTAGAAATATTCCACTTATATTACCCATCAAAACTAAATCAGAATCCAGGTCCGTCTTGAGGAAATACAGAAAACTTCTTTTATATCAAAAACAACACTCTGCATGGCAAAATTTCGTAGATCTGTTTCGATATTTGAAAAGAGCAGGAAAAAACGAATGGAGTGACGTACTTTTCACGACCGCGCATCTGATTTGACAGATGTTTTATTATTATGGTCTGATATACTCGGCTCCATATTGAGTAATATTTATTGAACTCGTAATTCGAAATTCAATTATTCCAATTATTTCAGGAAATAATAACAGTCTTCAAAGTTCAACATCATTGGCGTAAAATAGATATAGATTTGTTCATTCGACAGAATAACGTCTGTGGTTTTGGAATTTCTTGAGGGCTCGTTTTATTCTTCACTATTGATTCATGAGCTGCGAAAAAGTAGGCTGTGCAAAAAAATCTGATATCCTAACAGTTCATAATCACTAGTTCGATATTATTGGTAACGTTAAGATAAATTGTTGGTACTTGTTCAATGGGTTGTTACATTTCAAAGTGTTTATAACTATGCCTCAACACAATAAACTCAATGTTCACACTGGTGATTATGATCTGTCAGAATTTAAAAAATGTTTGCACAGCCTAGTTCACCGCAACTTATGAAAAAATAGTGAAGTATAAAATAAGCCCTCGAAAATTTTTAAAATCATTGACAAGCTATTCAGTCAAACGAACAAATCAATCAATAGTTCACCTGATTTGACTCTAATGAAGTTTAACTTTGAAGAAAATTATTTTTATGTATCAAAATTGGATGTTTAATTACAGTTCAATGAAAATGCCTCGAAATGGGGTGAATATTTCAAAACATGATGATAAACCATCTGTGAAATTGGATGCGCTCTGGTAATGAGTAGGTCACTTTATTAATTTTCTCCAGCTCTTTCAAAATATCAAAACAGATTCACAAAATTTTGCCATACAGAGTGTTGTTTTTGAAATAAAGAAGTTTTCTGTTTTTTCCTTAAGACGGACCTAGATTCTGATCTCGATTTTTATTCAGTTTTGATGTGTAATATAAGTGGAATATTTCTACCAAGTATGAATAGATTATACAACGTGGTTCGAAAAATATGACCAGATGAAGATTTTGCCAAAATCAAGATATCGTACTGTATCTCAGTTATAAAACACGCTGAACACATCAATAGGGGTGATTTAAAACCGTCAAAGTGTCTTCTATCTGCCAGTATCGTATGTACATTCAAGTCTAAAACACCCTGTGTATCATATATCCGTATGTATGTACCTATTCAAATATTCTCGCAAATTCATCCTTATTTGGTAGTCTCAATCCGACCCTGTACATACACTCGTCTTTAGCACATCATTTTTATACTTTACATCGACTACTAGCGTTGTGCTAGACACGGCGAAAATGGAAAATGGCCAAATGAAAATTATTCTCTATTTTCTTAGTACTTCTGCCCAACTTGAATGAATTATATAAAAAATTTACTCAGCTCATGTCTCATAAAGTCGTATAGCTTGTAGGTAATGATTAATCGTATTAATGATTTGGAATATTCACATATTATACACAATGTAAACAAAAACAAATCATAAACATAACAAGGCAGAATCCGGCTTCAACGCATTATCATTTCAACAAATATTATTTGCTTACCTGAGATCCAGTCGACCAATGGCATTTTTCAGAGGGGAAAAGTAAGTTACTTGATTACATGTTCCTTTTTTCCTGGCCCAATAAGATTTTCATTAATAATTTAATTTTTGTAAAGTGGCCCAGACCACAGATATTGGAAAAGAATCTGATTAAAGTACCACCGGCGGTAAAGTAAATATCAATATCGAATATAATCAATCAAAGTTAATTGAAAAATTGTGATAATGCTGGAAATGTTCCCAATTTCAACTCATTAATCATATAAATAAATAAATACAACAAGCTCATGTAGATCATGAGAAGCTGTTGAGGTGTAAAGTATAGCTTTTCGCACGGAACAAGAATCCGAGTTTTTGTGAAGCAGCTTTTGCGATGGATCTGACATGATTATCCCATGAAAGATTGTTGCTGATGGAAATACCGAGCATAGATATGGTGGACTTGGTGGAGATGGTGGTGCCAGACATTGACATTACAATATCGGGCATACTGAGTTCCGCCTTTCTACAGAAAATACAGGCTTGAGTTTTGGTGGCGTTGAATTCAACTAGGTTGTTGGTTCCCCACGCTGTGATTCCAGCAAGGTCTTCATTGACAGCATTGACCTGCCTGCGCCGTGAGTTCTTAGTTTCTTGAGAAGAAATGTGAATTTTGGAAGAGAACGCAGTATGGAGGATACTATCATCTGCAAAGCTGTGGATGGGCAAGTTGTAACTCCCAACAGATCATCGATATAAAGAAGGAATAATGTTGGTGCCAAAATTGATCCTTGTGGAACGCCGGAATTGATACCAATGGTATACACAATCGATACACTGTCCACCACCACGTGAAGCGATCTGCCTGAAAGGAAACTCTGAGGTGGTGAGCCATGATGGTAGTTTGTGGAGGAGTCCTTCGTGCCAAACACGGTCGAATGCTTTCGATATGTCCAACGCGACAGCTAGAGATTCCCCGTGTTTTTCTAATGAAGCTTGCCATAAATGGGTAACGTAGGCAAGTAGATCTTCAGTAGATCTTCGGTGGCGTAAGCCGTATTGTCTATCAATGATGATTCCTAAGCACTCCAGATATTTGGTAAGCTCAATATTGATGGCTTTCTCCATCACTTTGGAGATTACTGATAACAGGGCAATGGGCCTGTAGTTGTTGAGCAGGTTCTTGTTCCCTTTTTTTGGGGATTGGTTGGACTTCAGCTGTCTTCCAGCATGATGGAAAAATACCTGACCTGTTCGAGGATAATGGGTGGAATTATATCAGGACCGTTAGCCTTATTCGTTTTGAGACCAAGCAAAATTCGTCTGATATAGTGCGTTGACGGAAGACGATTTCGGGCATTCGACTCTCAACGGTTGGAATGTCTGGCGGCACTTTTCCTTGGGAATCTGAAGTAGAGTTTGCTGCGAACATCTCTGCAAAAATATTTGCTCTCTCCTGCGATGTTGTTGCTAATGTGCCGTCGGATTTGGACAGTGGTGGAAATGAACTATTAGTGAAATTTCCTCCGACCGCTTTAGCATGAGACCAAAACGAACGGGAGCCATTGAGACAATCTATGAGTTTCGATATTATCTTGGCATTGTATGTTTCTTTCGAAGCATCTATTGTTTGGCTGCAGTTATTTCTGGCATCAACGTATTCTGCTCTAGTCGCGAGGTTAGGGTTTTTGTGCCAGCGATGGTAGGCTGTTTGTTTCAAGGCAACAGTTCTAGAACAGTTTTTGTTGAACCAGGGTTTCGATGGTGATGATCTTTTCAAAGAATGAGGTATGTATGTGTCCATTCCGAGCATGATGATCTCGGATATTTCCGATAATGCCGAATTGAATTTTGGGACAAAAATTTTAGGTTTCTTTAAGGATTTCTACAACACCCAGTTTGCTCGATTCTGGTTTTTCCTAGCATATTTTTCCCAAAGCTCTATCTGATTTTTTATATTTGTAATTTTTCCAATTTTTCGGAAGCTTTCTCAAGTTCTCAGAATTGTTTTTCATTTGCGCAGGATGTAGTTTTGTTAAAGTAAATGGTTGTCTATTTTCTTCAAAAGAACCTTATATCTAGGCAATTCATAAATGAGTCCAAATAATGTTATGAACTTGCCCCAGAATTATGAGGAACCTGCGCCAGAATTCTGTGGGTCTTTTTGCCCGGCGCTAAGCAAATTTTGGCGATCCAGTGTTGCCGCTGCTTTCGGACGTTCTTGGATCAAAGTAAGCTTCCCCCCCTCCTGCCCCTCTCTGGTGACGTTCCTGGATCACATCTCATTCCAAAACATAATGAAGTTAAGTTTGATCACTCACTTTGGCACAGGGCGTTGAGAAGTTACGCGTTAATAAATAGTAACTTTTGTTTTTCCCTGTATAATGACCAAGTAATCGGTTTTTTTGGAAATTAAAATTCAGTTCAAAATCTCGAAACATAAATTTATAATCTGGTCGGAATTTCACTGAAATCAGACAAGGATTAAAAAAGTTAGAAAATTTTTTGCTGGCCGGTTTCCTCTGCGGGTGAGTGAATTTTGTGAGAGAAGTTAGGAAACACCGTGTATGATAAACCACGTCATAAAACATCTTCCTGCGAGTGGAATAGGTAAAAATCGAGTAGCAAAAAGCGCAAAATACATCAAACAGAGTGTTCATAACTCGCTCGAAAGTAAAATATCTTATTCCTATCGTGTGCTTCACTTCACTTTATATCGCTCATCAACTATAAATTTCTGTCTTTTGTTTCAAATTATTGATATTTTCGTTTTAAACAATCAGTTTCACCAAATTACCCAAATGTTCTGCTCGTATAATAGCATACACAAAATCGGAATAATGCACATCTGTATATCTACATACCATTTTTTATTTTTGGTGTTATCGTCATATTTTACCACTAGGTATTATCTGACTATAATAACCTACTCATCGAACAACACCTATACTGACTGCCAGAAAAGATTAACTGAAAAATGGATTAACCATAATATAATATGAGTGAGTATACGAGGGAAATCCCAGGACATATTCATGATCGCTTTCCAATATGTATTATGCATTGTGTGGTATTAGTTCCTAACATTCGTTCCCTGACCGCTTCAACAGATGCTTGGCAACACCGCAGAGCAGGCTTGACGTGGCGACAAGAGAATGACAGCAGACAGCTAACACCTGAACACCAGGAATTATTATGTGAACAATAACAATTATTTTTATGTTTTATTCTGATAAGTTAAACAATAAACCTTTGCCACAATTGAAGTAGAATCCATACACCATCATACTACATTTTGGCGACGAGGAAGTGGAAACTCATTGTGTGTGTGAAGTTCGGAATAAATGTCGCGAACGGCGCGAATCCAGTCAACAAAGTGGTAGTAAACAATACCAGACGAAGATTCTAAGGTGAAAAACAATAATTAAAAAAAACATTGTCGAATTAGCAAACTTGAGTTGAGGAACTAAAACAATTAGTTTTTTTTTGGTGATAAGTGCACCCTGAACAGACGTTTTTAGTGTGTGTGTGCAAGATGAGTAACAACGATTATGCCAAAGACTTTCGTTTTGAGAGGTTTGACTCTACCAAAGAGGAGTGGGAATACTATGCCCAGAGGTTTGAGATGGAACTGCTAATACATGGGTTGTTAACAATAGATACCCAGGAGAAAAGACGAAATCTGCTTTTATCTAAGGTAGGCCCAGAACCATTCAAAATTTTAGTCGACCATTTCAAGCCAGATCCGGTGAATACCAAGACCTATCAGGAACTGAAGACAGTACTAAATAGCTATTATGGCAAGCAAACATATATTTTTGCTGAAAGAATACAGTTTGCATCCAGATTTCGTAAAGACGATGAATCTATAACCCAGTTTGTTACTGCATTGCGAGGGCTAGCAGGAAACTGCGAATTTGGTGATAGTTTACGGGAAAGATTACGTGATCAGCTGATCATTGGTTTAAATTCGCCTGAGTGGCAAGAACAAATTATTCGGATGCACCCAACAAATGCAGCAACTTTGGAACAGGTTCAAGCTTCTGCTACTGCTTTCGAACAAGCTGCTATTCAATCAAAGCGTCTAACAGAAATTTCAAAATCACAACCTGGTGCACATGCAAATTATTTGAATAAATATCCAAATAATAAAAAAATATGGCAAAAACACTCTCAACAAGCATCTACCAGTACCGATAAGCATATAGTTATTTTAGATCCGAACAAACAGTGCGTTTTTTGTGGAAAACTCAAACATCAGGACAAGAGTGATTGTCCAGCATCTGGAAAAAGATGCTCGGAGTGTTCTGAAAAAAATCATTTCGCCCGTGTGTGTATCTCAGCAGGGAATGCAAAAATAGTTAAAAATAAACAAAAACGAAGTACTCGCCATGTACGAGATGCTACTGAGTCAGATTATCAATCCTCTGAGGAATCTGAGGACACAGGTAGCGACTCCAATGAGAGTAGTTTTGCAAATGTTACAAATGTAAGAAAAGTGAACTCAATAAACAAAGTAATGATCAAAGTTCACATTAACAGTTTGAAAATTGAAATGCTGTATGATACTGGCGCAGCCCATTCGGTAATAGGCAGAAAAATTTGGCAAAAATTAGGTAAACCAAAATTGAAACAAACTCAGAATCTCATTGCCTATACTGATTTAGAAATACCCACTCTAGGCATAATCGAAGTTGATGTTCAAGCTTTCAAGGGGCAAAAACATACCTTACCTTTATATGTTGTTGAAACTGATGATATCCCACTTTTTGGATTAGATTGGTGTTTAAAATTCAACCTAGTACTGCCACCTGGATCAAGAATATGTAATTTGACATCTGAATCTAATATTATAGTCCAGGAGAAAAATCATCCAATAGTCCAGGAACAAATGTCTGAATTTGGTAAAATTTTGATGGAATTTGAAGAACTTTTTAGTGGTGAACTAGGGGTCATAAAAGGGTTCCTAGCCAAGATCCACATCGATGAGAAAATAAAACCAAAAACATTCCGGTCCCGGAATGTACCGATACCTTTACAGGAACAGGTCAGTGCAGAGATCGATAGACTCATTAGGGAAGATGTATTAGAACCAATCAATACTTCGATCACTCCTATTGAATGGGCATCACCAATAGTCATTGCCATGAAATCGAATGGAAATTTGCGAATATGTGGTGATTTTCGTGTTACCATCAATCCCCATGTCCAGATCGATAATTACCCACTTCCGAGATTTGACGATATCACTGCGAAATTGAGTGGAGGACAGTATTTTTCAACTATTGATTTGAAGGATGCGTATTTGCAATTGAAGGTACATCCTGATTCCAGAAAGTACCTGGTAATCATTACGCATCGTGGGTATTTTGCCTATAAGCGGCTTCCTTTCGGGGTATCATTTGCTCCAGCATTATTTCAGCGCACCATGGACCAAATCCTGTCAGGTCTAGATGGTGTGGTATGTTACCTCGACGACATCTTAATAACTGCCTCCACTATTGCCCAACATAATCAACGAGTTAGATCAGTTTTGAAATGTTTACTAGCTGCGGGAGTTAAAACACAGAAAGCAAAATGCCAATGGCTGAAGAATAGTATCACCTTTTTAGGTCATAGAATTGACAGCGAGGGCCTGCATCCAACACAGGACCGTATTCAGGCAATTCAGAACATGCCATGCCCAACAAATACTAACCAACTTCGTTCATTTCTTGGTTCTATCACTTATTATGGCCGGTTTATAGAAAACCTCCATGTACATTGTGTACCGTTATACAGATTACTGAAGAAGGGTCAAAAGTGGGAGTGGAATAAAGATGATGATGAAATATTTTCGAAGTTGAAAAAGAAACTGACAGCATCAGATACTTTGGTACATTATAGCCATGATCTACCTCTAGTGATTACCAGTGATGCTAGTGATAAAGGCGCTGGTGCAGTCTTGTTCCACAAATATCCCGATGGACAAATGAGGCCAATAGCTTTCGGTTCAAGAAAATTCTCCGATGTGGAAATGCGTTATTCCACCATTGATAAGGAAGCTTTAGCACTCATATTCGCTGTAACTAAATTCCACCAATATGTTTATGGTCGTCGTTTCATGTTATTGACTGATCATAAACCGCTTGAAAGAATATTTGGAGAAAATCGTGAAACTCCCAAAGTTGCCAGTAATAGGTTACTTCGGTGGGCAATGCTATTGAATAGTTATAATTTCACCATTGCTCACCAAGCTGGCAAAGAAAACGCCGCAGCTGATGTACTCTCCCGATTACCTATAAATGATGATACCATATCAAGCCTTGAGGAGGAAGGGCTTCCCAAAAGAGGACATTTGCTGAACTTACGTCTACGAAACTTGCCAATTACCAAACGAAAGTTGAGAGACGAAACAAGTAAGGACCCAAAGTTCCAAAAAGTTTTACATTGTCTAAATACTTATTGGCCTGATAAGAAGAATATCCCAGAAATAATTTTACCATACTATGAAAAACGCAACGAACTGTCGTTTGAGGAGAATATTCTTTTATGGAAGGGGAGAATATGCATACCCGAAACACTACGAGAGGAGGTTCTCAAGCTTTTACATGATGGCCACCCCGGTATAAGTGCTATGCAGTCTATGGCCAGATATCATGTATATTGGCCTAACATTGATTTGGAGTTGGTTGACCACATCAAATGTTGTGTTTCCTGCCAAGAGTCAAAACAAAACGATCGGAAAGTTCCTTTATATCCTTGGAGCGTGCCACCCGAGCCATGGTCGCGAATACACATAGACTTTGCCGGACCATACGAAGGAAAAATGTGGCTAATTATTATAGACAGTTATACGCGATGGTTAGAAGTGCTTTCGGTTAAAAACATTACGGCAGAGACAACAATCCGTGCGTTAGGAGAAGTTTTTTCCAGATTCGGTCTTCCCAAATTTATAGTGTCTGATAATGGGCCACAGCTCGTTTCGGAGGATTTCGAACATTTTTGTACAGTGAATAACATAACACACATTAAAGTTACACCGTATCACCCTAAATCAAATGGACTAGCAGAGCGTGCGGTACGTACATTCAAAGACCGAATGAACGCGAGTGACAAAACTTTGGACTTGAAAACGCGATTGAATAAGTTTTTGTTTTCCTACAGAAACACCATTCAGCGATCAACAGGTAGAACCCCGAGTGAACTTATGTTCTCTAGAAAACCAAGAACTTTATTCGATCAGCTTAAACCCGATTTGAAACGTAACATGGAAAAGTCACAGTGGGACCAAAAACTGTATCATGATAAAGGATCACAGTTACAAGAGTTGTCCGAAAACCAGGATGTGTGGGTCAACAATCCACTGCACAAAGGATCGATACCCGGGAAAATCATAAAACAAACGGGGCCGTACTCCTATCTCGTAGATGTACAGGGTGTGACCAAGCGAAAACATGCTGATCAAATACGACCTCGAGTTCAAGAAGGTGTTTTGAAGTCAACAGAGCTGTCACCAACTGGTGATTATTTACCAACTGTAATCCAGATACCAGACCTCGGAGGAAAGCAAGAAAATGAACAGATAAATCAAAATGATAGTCCAACCCCATTTAGTCCTAGTTCAGAACATTCATTTTCTGAACCAGCACCGGTTGATCCCTTTCCAGATCAAGAAACCAGCAGTTCCAGTCAAACCGTGGAACCACGAAGGAATCCAACGCGGAACCGGAAACCACCGGCTCGTTTCCAGGACTAGCAATGACCCCCCCCCTGTCCCATGTCTTCCTTATTTCTGTGGTGAAGGAGGAATGTGGTATTAGTTCCTAACATTCGTTCCCTGACCGCTTCAACAGATGCTTGGCAACACCGCAGAGCAGGCTTGACGTGGCGACAAGAGAATGACAGCAGACAGCTAACACCTGAACACCAGGAATTATTATGTGAACAATAACAATTATTTTTATGTTTTATTCTGATAAGTTAAACAATAAACCTTTGCCACAATTGAAGTAGAATCCATACACCATCATACTACACATTGAATAAAGCGGCGTTCACAACAAAACTCTTTACGTTTTGCTTTTTACGTTTCGTATTCTGATCGGTGAAGCAAAATCTGTAATTGAAATGACGCAAAAAGTTGAGAATATTCAGCTTTTTGCGTTGCAAGAAGCCATCGTCTGTGAAAATAGATAAAATAGACAAATGATATTGTTATAAAAATGGAAAATACTACTGTTAGTTCTGATTCGAATAGAACAATGAAAAATTGTTCTAAAATTGTTCTGATCCATCATTCGGTTGCCCCCCCTTACGAACAATAACCCTCAGAACTCTTCAAGAGACTTGTGCAAACAAGGAATGACGGGGATCTTACCTTTCAACGTGTGATCCCAAACACTTTCTTGGGCCATCAGAAAAATTTCTGCAATCGTGGTGGGAATCGAACCCACCTACCGGCAATCCAACGTGGATAGAACATTGACGCTTCAACCACGAGGCTACGCTGGCTATAATACATGTATGGAACATTCTATAATAATATGGAATTTTGAATTGACTCGGCCGTTACTTGATGGAAATCCATGGCAAATGTAAAAACTTCACAAACGATAAGATTTCCACAAAATTCTTAGACACACAACATGTTTAACTAACACAGTAGTTTCGTCAGGTGTTATACTGGTACAATGAACTAAACCAACGTTGGTTTGCCCAACTCATCTTAACTTTTATATATCCCCCAGCGAGCACAAAAACATCTCAGAGATGTTAAAAGTACGAGATTTCGAGACATTGAACCTCCACTGCGATGTTCTGTTCACACATGAATAGAACTATCATAGAACAGCCAATGTAATTATCGAGATGTCCTTGATATGTCACAAAACTACTTTCTCCCTATTTCTTTTTAAAGCCTTTTCATGGACACAACAGAATATTTTCAACGCGCCTTGCGTACATTAAATCGCTGTAAAAAAACCATTTTCGAGGTGCTTTTCTGAAGCCTTTTGTCAAAATGAACTTTTGCATTAGGATTCCATTTCCCTTGAATGAAAAAATGCATCAAAAATAAATTGAACATAAAAATATTTTCTTGATATGAAATTACCTTCTTAATCGGTTTCTGAGTAGTGCTTATTATACACACAGACATATAATTGGAATTAGGTTTCCCAATTTTTGAAATGTTCTCCACAATGCATAATTTTGCAACTGCGGAGAAGCTGTGTATTGATAAATTCGTACTTTTCTATATTGATACCTCTCAGTAGGCAAACAAAGAAATGCCACAGAAGAACAAAAACAATACTTCAATATCCTTCAAAGACCTCTTTGGTCAGTGCATATTACGTCTCAAAATAACATCTTCATGCCAACATTTTCAAAACATCCCAAAACATCCCAGGAATGTTTGTGCTCGCTGGGCCTACTTTCCCAACTTGAAGGATTAGTTACCTGTGGACATAAACATGCATTGATAAAACAATGTTTGTATTGGTATAGATACGTAGATGACGTGATAGTATGCTTTAAAGGAACCAATAGACAATTAGACAGTTTTCACCAATATATTAATACTATTCATCCAAAAATAAAATTCACAATGGAAATAGAAACAGAAAAGTCAATCAATTTCTTAGATTTGACGATGAGTAAAATCAAATGATAAACATGATTTTTCAATTTTATATAAACCTTATTCCCACGACACTGATATCATCACTATTCATAATAATTCAACACACCCTTATCAACATAAAATTGCAGCATACAGGCTGATTCACGGTGGATGGCACATTAGACGTTTCTGGTGAACATTCTCTAGCCAACTAAAATATTTTCGACAATGCGGTATTGCCGCTTCTATTAGAAAGCAGTAGCAACTTTGATTTTTCAAATGGAACACTCTGTGTTTTATTGCATTTTCAGATTCTCCCTGAAGAACTGATTTCATCGATGTATCACACTTGGGGTCTAGCGGAAATGATTACAGAGATATAGGGTGTGAAAAATCGACATTTTTCAACTTTAGGATTTTTTTGTGTCGAATCTATTCATCATTGGTCAAAACGGCTTACATGTCCCTATCTCAACTTTTGATTAACTATCTACTGATATTTAATTAGGACATATACCGGGTGATCAAGATTCTGAATTCTGCACCACCCTGTATTTGTTTAATCCGGTACACGGTATTTTAATGTCCACAGGTAACTAATCCTTCAGGTTGGGAAATAATGTGGAAGTTATGAGAATGTTTTTGCTCATGATTTTTTCGTGAATCCACGGAATAGTAGATAAAGGTAAGTGAGAAGAGCCGTAAAAAGTTACGTTGATTTCTCTTTGTTTGAATGACATTTGCCTAAGTTTAATTCACGTTCAATTTCAGATTTCATATTCTGCTTCACCAATCAGAATACGAAACGTAAAAAGCAAAACGTAAAAAGTTTGTTTGTGAACGCCGCTTTAGTGATGTCTGTTGATACAGAGACATTCGAAGTAAAACGTTAAGAAGAAAACAAGATAAAAATAATGTTTATATCCACAACAAAATCATGGGAAATGACATTGAACTCTTGGAAATATGGAACGAATTAAAGATGATAATACATGGGTTAATTTGTATTCCAATTAGTTCTTCAGACTTGCATGCAACTTTCTCCGATACCTATACAGGGCGACTCATGGTGGATTTGATGATCTACAAGTAGGTACCAGAAATTGTGCTTTTGAATCGGCATTCATATGATACAGTAGGTATACCTTCTTATACATGGTGTAGCAAATGAAGTTTATATAATTATGTATCCTCACTTGTTCCGTTTTTGAGATACACAGGATGTTGAAGTTGGAAGTATTAATTGTTTTTAATTATAACCCCCCTGTATAAGCTTTCTTGGTGCCAAAATTCAGTATGGTTGGAGACTGAGGAAGCCCTAAAATTTCGAAATGATTGTAATTGGGGTTATTGAGTAATCTCAATGGAAGTCTTGAAAACATCAACATTAAAATTTGGAGTCAAATCCAATTCTTATTGTTTCCTCAAAAGCTAAGCTGGATACTAAAATCATACATAGGATAAAACGGTCGTTATTTCAATTGTTCAATCGATTAAAAATATGAACCTGAATGACATTCACCATAAATATCGTTAAATCTACCCATTGTGACGCCACTGGAAATATTATTTCGAATTTAATTCCACCAGAAGAAGCTCCATATTACTATCAATAGAACCACAACGTTTCATTGAAATTGATGGAAAGACAATTGAGTAATGAATAAAAAGGAATTTTCATGGAAATACAGGGTGTTTACCTTGGTACAAAGTTGCATCGTTTGGGCTCCAGAGGGCCTTGAAGTTACAATTATTAAATCGTTTTTCCCATATAAATTCAAAACGGCATATTGGATTCTGCATTCTGCTGAAATTTGGTATATTGATAGTTTTATTTCGAAAAAAAAAATGGTGTCAAAATTTTGTCCGATAATAATACAGCGGCGTAGAACTTGATTTTTTTAATTATTGCACCTTTAAAAATTCTACGCCAATGGAAGAAAAGGAGTTTGAGTATGAAATTTAGATTGCGCAACTCATTTACTTTAAAAAAGGTACACTTGATAAGACTCGATTGCTCTCATGGTTTTGACGAAATTTGCATTTTAGTAATTTCAGAACATAAACAATAATTATTAAAATACAAACTTTGTCAAAACCATGACAGTAAATCGAGTGTTATCAAGGGTACTTTTTTCTAGTAATTGAGTACCCAATCAAAATTTCATACTCAAACCCATTTTTTGCCATTGGCGTAGAATTTTTAGAGGTGCAATTATTTGAAAAATCAAGTTCTACGCCAATGGCAGAAAAAGGGTTTGAGTATGAAATTTTGATTGGGTACTCAATTACTAAAAAAAAGTTCCCTTGATAACACTCGATTTACTCTCATGGTTTTGACAAAGTTTGTATTTTAATAATTATTGTTTATGTTCTAAAATTACTAAAATGCAAATTTCGTCAAAACCATGAAATCAATCGAGTCTTATCAAGAGTACCTTTTTTAAGGTAAATGAGTTGTGCAATCTAAATTTCATACTGAAACTCCTTTTCTTCCATTGGCGTAGAATTTTTAAAGGTGCAATTATTTGAAAAATCAAGTTTCATTTATTTCATTTATTTCATTTATTTATTTACGGGAAACCCCCATTACAAGTTTGAATACAGTATGAATATAAGAATATAATGAATATAATTAATATACACCATGTCTCAACACATAGGTACTCACTTAACAATTTCGATAAGGAAAAGAGAAGAATAAAAACATGAAACGAAACAATAGGCTATAAGCAATCACGCAAAGACATCTTAAACTTATTAAATGAACATCCTAATACATCTAAATTATTTTTATTTATGAATCTTAATGTCCTTTCTATTGGATTATGCTGTCCATAATTTGTGACATGAAATGTTATTTGAAATAAATATGGAAATCTAAGGACTCTATTTGGGACATTAAACGTAATTAACTCCAGTAGTTCCGGACAGTTCACAGCACCATTCAATAATTTGAAGATAAAACATAAATCTAACTTGAGTTTTCTTCTACGCAATGAAATTAAGTTAATTTCGTTCATAATATGCATATATTGATGGTTTTTCCAACGAATGTTCAATTTAAAGGCACAATACCTCAGAAATTTGTTCTGTACCCTCTCCATGGCTATATTATGAACCTGATAAAGAGGAGACCAGACAATAGATGCATAAGTCAGTTTAGAAATGACCAATGACAAATAGACCTTCCTTATAGAATCCACTGAGAATTCAGAGCAATTACGAATAATCATTCCTAAAATCTTTGATGATTTCACTGAAATGGTGTTTATGTGATTTACAAATCTCATTTGTTCATCAAAAGTGACCCCTAGATCTAGAACAGTTGGAACGTATCTGAGAGGACTATTGTTTATACTATATACAGTATCAAACTTCTTATAACCCTTGAAAAAGCTAATGAAACAACATTTATTGATATTTAGATGCAGATTATTTTCCAAACACCAATTATTCAATCTGTTTAAATCTTCTTGTAAATTGATTTGGTCAAATTTTGAATTTATTGTTCGAAATAATTTCAAATCGTCAGCAAATAATAGAAACTCGCAGTTCACGAAACATCTACTGATATCATTCACAAAAATGTTGAACGAAATGGGAGCACAATGAGAACCTTGAGGTACTCCTGATGAAACCTGTATATGACTGGATCTGAACGAGCCAACTCGAACACACTGTCTACGGCCTGTTAGGAAGCTTTTCAACCATTTCAAAAACCAATCAGAGAATCCAAAAGCTCCTAGTTTAGACAAAAGAATGGAATGATCTACTCTGTCAAATGCCTTAGAAAAATCAGTATAAATAGCGTCAACCTGATATTTATTTTCCAAAGTTCTACGCCTATGCATTATTATCGGACAAAATTTTAACACCATTCTTCTTGCCACATAAAACTCTATCAATATACCAAATTTCAGCAAAATCGCATATGCCGTTTCAAATTTATATGGAAAAAACGATTTAAAAATTGTAACTTCAAGGCCCTGTGGAGCCCAAACGATGCAACTTTGTACTATGGTAATTTTACTTAAATCGACTTATTTTGGTCTAAGGAATATGTAGTATGTTTTTGTAAAGACCTTTTACAGACACCCTGTATATTGATACCCTGTGTCTCGAAAACGAAGCAAGTTAGGGCACATGTTCATGTTATGAACTTTATTTCCTTGATTTTTTTCGGTTATTTGGATTCACCCTGTATAATATGAAGTTTTTCACAGCACATCAGCCTTGCTATAATATCTTATCATGTTTTTTTCGTCTATCAAACTGCTCAATCCATGCATATACAGTGTGAAACACTTTTAAGACCGCAGCACCTTTATAAAATCTATACAGTTTTCATTCGATTTTTTCTGTTTCAATAGAAAGAGTATCAAAAGCTAAACTATGAAAATCATCCATTCTCAAAGTTGCCCCACAGAATTCATAAATGAAAGAAAAAACTCCAAGTCAGTCGACCACACTCAATATCAAAAATTACATTAGAATGTGACCAGTTTCGGCATAACGGCCATCATCAGACTAAATAAGACCTAGAATACATTATGATCGAATATTAAGGAAAACATGTATATGGTGTCAGAATAGAACAAACCTGTTATGGGTCAGGAAAAAAACAAGTAGACAAGTGAATAATAACACAGTCTCAGATCACGTTGATCAATTTTTTTCTTTAAGTGTATATATCTTGGAATTTTTTATTCAAAATTCCGTATTATAACACAGAATTTTAAAATCTCGTGTTATAACTCGGAATTTTACATCAATGTTCCGACTTATTGCTCGGAATTTCAAAATTCCCAGTTATAACTCGGAACTTTGGATGTAAAATTTCGACTTACCTATAACTCGGAATTTTACATCAAAATTTCGACTTATATCTCGGAATTTTAAAATTCTGAGTTATAACTCGGAATATTGGATGTGAAATTCCGAGTTATAACACGGAATTTCAAAATTCTGAGTTATAACTCGGAATTTTGAATAAAAAATTCCGAGATATAAGTCAGAATTTTAAAATTGCGAGTTATAACTCATAATTTAGGAGAGTTTTATTTTTTTTATTTTATGTGTCCCTTCCAGGGCTTCGTAGATATTTCATCATTTTCAACACGTAATAAAAACAGTGTCCTGAAAATTGGAATTATATTTTACGAATTTGTGTGAACGTGGACCTCTTGATACCCTCTCTGCGAAACAAAAAAAAACATTGAATCGGTTGGAATTGAAAACTGTAGATTTTATAAGGGTGCATTCGTAAGTTTTTATAATCTCAAAATTCATAAAACTATTTCATTCATCACATAATCTGACCAATCACAAGCCACAGACAACTTGTGTTATCGCGAAAACACTAGCTGACATTCAATTCTGATTGAACTATCAGCGTTGTATTTTCAACGATGTAACCATGGATGTATAACGAAGCAAAGTCTGTCAGTTTGGCATAAAATAATTTCAGCTGTAATTGTCAGAATGAACCGCTTATTTATAATAAATGCTTTTTATGCTTCGTGAACGTGAAATAGTCTAGCAAAATACCACTCCGTTCTGAATATCTTCTCATAATTATGTCTTTCATTGTTAACTCAATTGTGTTACCGTTTTTTTCTCGACAACACATCGATTTCGTGAACAATGAATAAGCGACATAATTATCAGAATATTCAGAACATCATAATATTACTTATGAAAATTCAATTCTTGTACCTTCTCTTCCTATATCCATCCCAGGTACACACGATGTTCCATGAAGATAATAGGAATTACCTTTCGTGTAATCCAAATAGATTTAAAAAAATCACTGTACCATTAATATGTCAAGCTCCGAATGTCAAGACATTTCGAATTTTTTGTAAAAATCCACTCATTCTAACGATTTTATTAATAAGAACTAAAAAACAGAAAAAAAATCAAGCCGTTTATTATGATTAGATATGACCTGATGATGGCCTCTAAGCAATTACCCATATCGATATCTTAATTTAAGCATTAGTAGCAGTATATACAGGGTGAAGGGCTGCAATTATCAATATAATTATATCTTACGGAAATACTTATATACAGTGTCTTATCTACAAATCTATAAATAAATAATCTACATTATTTTCAAAATGTCCCTAATGTTCAAATCATAATATCCAACCTGTGTCAAACATCGCATCAGTATAATATTTAACAAACTTTCAAACAATATCAACTGCCGTAATCACATT
Source organism: Phaedon cochleariae (assembly GCA_918026855.4). Taxonomy (NCBI): domain Eukaryota; kingdom Metazoa; phylum Arthropoda; class Insecta; order Coleoptera; family Chrysomelidae; genus Phaedon; species Phaedon cochleariae. Next base: position 49,420,921 of record OU896714.1, on the reverse strand, counting down.
CGCGTTCATAAAAAATATTTAAAGAGATACCCAGTAGAAACTGAAATCGAACCAACAAAAAATGGAAAGTGTAAACGCTTTAGTATATGGTGTATATAATGTTATTATTGGTCATGAACTGCTTTACTTACAACCGATGTGTAAGATAATACATTTTTCTACAAGCGTGCGTGATTCACCCTATACCCGCACGCAATTCAGTTTGGGAAGTGTCATTTTCCCGCAACATTGCGGGAAAAACAAAGATATGATAATACGGCAAAATATACGTGGTAGGTTTTGGAATATGAGAGTTTGAGTTTGTTTGTTGCAGTATTAAGTATGCATGTATGTGCAGAATCATCCATCAAATTGCACTATTCCTTGTGAAAATTAAGAAATATTGAAAAATAAAAATTGATAATTATGAAAATCCCCCTATAAATTTGGATTGATCTGATGAGAAACGATTATTGTTGTCATGCCAATCAAACCTCAAATGAGTTTGTGATAATTGTCGAAGTGACGGAGACAGCGTTACTGTCATTTTCGATTCAGTGGAATTGCCATGCACAATGTGATCAAAAACTTCCAGCTATAGGGATGCGATACAGATGCGTTATTGCCAAAGGTATGAGAAGCTATATACGCGCGCGTTTTATTGAATGGTGCAACAATAAAGAAATGAAAATATCGAATGAAGAAGAAGTATTTTTGGCTCATTTCCTAGAAGTGCCTGAAACCTAGAGACCAAACACCTTATGGGCCTGCTGGCTTCCGCAATGAACCTTATACATAATGCGTCAAACTGTAAGTTCACAGTAGCTATATTTACTATAATAATCAGTAGATAGAGAATATATTTCTCTTGTTAGTTGTTTCTGTTACTCATGGACTTCTTCCAAAGACTACACACTGTATACTGTGTGTCCCACTTACGGTGAGAGATACGAGGTCGGTTAAATGACACCAACTGTGGAGTTTGTCAAGGCCAACTATAATGTGAAAAAATATTTTGAGAAAATCTATTCGTTTTTGTTTTATACGCAAGAAACAGATTTTGATCATTTTCATGTCTCCTCCGTAACTTCTTTATTTATGATTCCATAACTCCGATTACCTTGAAATTTGGCAGGTGTTCATAATTTCGGTGACAATACATTATGGAATTTTTGTTGAAATTTAAAAAAAATGGCTGCTCCAAGATGGCGGACAAGATTTGGTCCGATTCCATTCAAAATTGGTAAGTGGGGGTTTTTGAGGTCGGAGATCATGATTTTTTTGTTGTAATTCATAAATTCAAGATGGCGGCTCCCAAATAATTTTTTGTTCTTGTATAAATGACGATAACTCCGTTGTTATCAACACAAAACTATTACTGCGACATATCATCTGTGAGAGAAAAAAAAGTTATTTGTAACTAAGTCATAGTGAGCTATGACCTACATTTGAAAAACTAAAGTTGGTGCTGATATCTCAAATTCTAGAAGAGTTGGTATAAATTTCATAGTTTTTCGAAATCACTTTGAAAAACTGCCATGAGAATGTGAAATTCCTATTTGAATATTTTTATAAATGAAGAAGTAACGGAGGAGACATGAAAATGATCAAAATCTGTTTTTTGCGTATAAAACAAAAACGAATAGATTTTTTCAAAATATTTTTTCACATTATAGTTGGCCTTGACAAACTCCACATTTTGTGTAATTTAACCGACCTCGTATCTCTCACCGTTAAAAAGATACCCATGGTGAGCATGGTAAGTGGGACACACTGTATACAGTGTGTAATCTTTGGAAGAAGTCCATGGTAACTCAAATGTGGAGTAGTGTATTTCATAGATGAAAACCCAAATAAGTCATTTCCACAACATTTTTTAGAATGATCAAAGATCAATCGTAAAGGAACATGTTTCGGGCTCATATAAGCCCATCATCAGCCAATACAAAGTATCATAGTTATGGAAATGAAAAAAGTAGACATACAAAAAGTATAGTTAATAACAGTGCAAACAGGGAAATATGTTCCATGATTATTATCACTGTAAAATGATATGAGCACCTGAAATTTGAGTGATGATTCTATTCGAAAAAAAATGAGAAAAAGTAGTCCACTCGCCTATCCCGATGAAGGCTACTTTTCACCTCGGAAAAATGCTTCATTCCCACGGAAAAGGGGTAACAGGACAACGGGTTATAAGAATTATCCTTCCGTACGTATCTTTTTCTGATTTTTTTAAATGGTTACACCAACCGTGCGAAACCGGGCGGGACAGCTGGTCAATAATAATGAACAATTTGAGACTCACTGTAGTATATGATTTACACCTACTTTGGAAAATAATGACACCTATATCGTTTCAATGTTCAATTAGGTAGGTAATTCATTAATTCTTCAAGATATATCATCATTATAATTCTTCAATCAATATTTATCGCAAATGATTAGGTAATGTAGAAATCGATGCCGGGCGAATTATAATCAAAGATTCGAATCAAGGATCAATCAATGATTGATTTTGTAATCTCCGATTGACAGCTAAACATTGAACCCACATTTGTGAGTCGAAAAAATCCACTATCATCCGAATAAAACATGATAGGTACAAATGTTTTTGTAATTTCTTTTTATATTGGCGACAATTTGTTGATATCACGATGTTCTGAATTTTCTAGATAATGGACGAGTGGATTAATATTGAATTATTGGCATTTATTTACTCCACTGTGTCGTTAGGGACTTAATAGTTATTTAACCAACTAGTGTATTAATGAGGGCGATTAATGATCGAGATATTTTAACGTGCGAGCGAAGCGAGCGCGTTAATGTTCGAGATCATTAATCACCTTTTAATATACGAGTTAGTTACAACATTGTTTTGTCGTCTATATTATTTCTCATTTCTCCTGCAATGAAGAAAACTTGGTTCGCGAATTCGGCGAATTCATCATTCATCCGGAAAGTGCTAAGAATCACCCAGTAGCCTTGTTACTGACATTTGTGACAATTGTCGAAATAATAAACATAGAAAATAAATTCCAAACATCCCTGGGACCTGGGATGTTTTGGGATGTTTTGAAAATGTTGGCATGAAGATGTTATTTTGAGACGTAATATGCACTGACCAAAGAGGTCCTTGAAGGATATTGAAGTATTGTTTTTGTTCTTCTGTGGCATTTCTTTGTTTGCCTACTGAGAGGTATCCCTAGGATGTTTTAGAAATGTAGGCATGAGGATGTTTTTTTTGAGGCGTAATATGCATTTCCCAAAGAGGTCTTAGAAGGATATTGAAAGTATTGTTTTTGTTTTTTTGTGCCCTTTCTTTGTTTGCCCCACCACAACGTCCCACGCTTACGTCACAATACGATGAATTCTGATTTGTTTTCGATATTGTTCTTCTTGTTCGCAATTGGCATTCGCGTTTGCAGCGTGTCACGCTTACATCACGCTGCTAACGAACAGAAAGGAATTTGGTGAAGTTTATTGTGTTAGAAGACTTATTTAGTTTGTAATAATGACCATCAGATGCAAGATGTGTTGTTCGGTGCCTCAGTGTAATCAATATATAAAAGTACGAATTCATCAATACACAGCTTCTCCGCAGTTGCAAAATTATGCATTGTGGAGAACATTTCAAAAATTGGGAAACCTATTTCCAATTATATGTCTATGTGTAGTAAGCACTATTCAGAAACCGATTAAGAAGATAATTTCATATCAAGAAAATATTTTATGTTCAATCTATTTTTAATGCATTTTTTCATTCAAGGGAAATGGAATCCTAATGCAAAAGTTCATTTTGATAAAAGGGTTCAGAAAAGTACCTCGAAAATGGTTTTTTTACAGCGATTTAATGTGCGCAAGACGCGTTGAAAATGTTCTGTTGTGTCCATGAAAAGGCTTTAAAAAGAACTAGGGACCCTAATAACACAAGTTAGTCCAATGGACATCCATTGGACAGACTCGTCTGGACAATCTGGATATCCAATGGACAACTAGAATGCGTACACGGGACTGCATATGGACATTCATGGGACATTCACTTTCCACCTTTTTGGACATCCATAGGAAGTCCCAAACGGACATCTAATGGATGTCCATACCGTACATCCATAGGACATTATCACTGTACATCCATTGGATATCTAGTATATAAAATGTACATTTATATAGGACGATCTGGTCAATAAATGGAATCTATGTTTCTGACTCGGTTTCTGATTATTACTTGAAAATGTGAGTAGGTATATTCAAGAACACTATACAAATAATCTTCATAATATAAAATATAATATTAATGTAATATGTTATTGCTTTTATGGTAACTCCTTTCATCATTCCAGTTTGATACAGTTGATACAATCGATTTGAACCAATTTCTCAAGTTCAGATTAATTTGCACTAAATATTATGTATAGATAGGCACTCAATTTCAGACCACAGTTCTAATGTTGAAATTCTTCGACATCTTCATCAACACGTCCGCAATGGAATAATGGCCTTCATGCACTTGAATGAATAATTGACTCTTGTGTTCTTCGATCGAATGAAATAGGATCACACAACACTCGTCGTTCACACACAAATATTATGAAACAGATTATAACAATAATATGTCATTATGAATAGTACACAAAATTCGAATGGATTGTATGGATATTACCAAAACGCTAAATTTGAGAATGAAATCATCAGTCTCAGGCGTTCTGTCCGTACATCGATGTTCAACAACAAAACAAAAATGGCAGACGGCATCTCACATCACACGGCTCCGGCTAACCCTGTGCACAGCTGTCGCCAGCGAAGGAGCCGAACGATCTCGATGATACCCGAGACGAAAAAGCAACAATGTACATCATATTATGGACTGTGTATGGACTACTGCAAATTGATGTCCATTGGACATTATCTTATGGACATGAGTTGGACGTTGTGTTGAGGAACATTATCAGAAAGGGCATAAAATGGACACTACCTATATGGATTACTTTTCCTGGACATCCATAGGATTGCTGCCTGTGGACATCCTATGGATGTCCAGAATGTGTCCATGGACACCTTGGACATATAATGGACACAAAACGGATGTCCAATGGACATCTTGTGTTATTAGGGGAGAAGGTAGTTTTGTGACATATCAAGGACATCTCGATAATTGCCGCCTGCGGCGGACATTGGCTGTTCTATAATAGTTCTATTCATGTGTTAACAGAACATCGCAGTGGAGGTTCAATGTCTCGAAATCTCGTACTTTTAACATCTCTGAGATGTTTTTGTGCTCGCTGGGAGGGATAAAAATCGTGTCAGCAACTTGGAAAGGGGAACTCGTTAACGGAAAATCTTTGATGAAATCTATATTTCCGATTTAAATGCAGATTCCGTAAGTTATAGCATAAACAATGAATGCACGCGGTGTATGTTTGGTTGCCTATAAAACAATCGTGCATTAATAGACAAATTATTGATCATCAATAGGGGCATTAATGAACGATTTCATGAACATTAAACTTACTCGTTAATACGAGGTCGACGCGGGAAATTAATTTTTGCAACACTTCTTAAGCGTTTTTTATGTGTCTATGCGTTGTTCGAAATTGTTTCCCGTTTTCCAACGCACATTTTCGAGGATGACGCGCCCTTTTTTGTAATCTCGCCCCCCTAGGCACGTGCCTAGTTTGCCTTATGCATGGATAATACGGCACTGCTTGTTTACATGATAATAAATAAATTAACAGATTATTTAAATGTATCCTTCTGAGTTATTCTAAATCCCATATGGCGGACCATCCAAGATGGCGGAATAGTTATATTTTTAATGCACTTCTACAATATGCGTATCAAATGAAAGTGCCCGTCATTCCTTGCTCGCACAAGTCTTTCGAAGACTTCTGAGGGTTGCTCGTAAGGGGGCAACCGAATGACGGATAGAACAATTTTAGAACAACAACAATTTTTTAGGTCATTATAAATCCAATATGGCGGACCATCCATCAAGATGGCGGATTAGTTATTTTTAATGCAACTTAATTCTCTATGATATTGGGTATCAAATGAAAAGGCTTGTTGAGAGTGACTGGAAAAATAAATGATGTGACATCATTTTAAATTCAATATGGCGGACCATCCAAGATGGCGGAATAGTCATTTTTTATTTTTCCTCTTCAATATGATAGTATCTAATGAAATTTCATTTCAATTATATATTGATCATTGCGACAATTGTATTTTCTTTTTTTTTAAAGCATTAGAATAAAAGCTTATTTCTTTCAGTCTACTTATTTCATTTTTAATTCATTTCAGAATTATTTTTATATCATTCTGAATATTATTCACTTACATTTTATAGGAGGCACAAATTCACAAGTTCACCATGGGCCCCATCTACCCTAGTTATGGCTCTGTGCAAAGAATACACTTTTTCAACATAAAATTGGAATTTTTTTGAACAATGGAAAACAGCTTGTTAGGAAATAAAAATGCCTTAGATATTTCTTGGAAAAAAAGTGTTCATTAATGTAAACATAACATTGAAGGATACAAATATAATTCTACTGCAGTCATTGTGATTATATAACTAATCAATTTCTATGGTTCCTCCTACTTTTTCCATGGCCTCTTTCAGTTTATCAGCTTCATCTTTGGAAATATCTGATTTAACTATAGTTGGTGCACTCTCTACAAACTTTTTGGCTTGGACTAGGTTGAAGCCTTCCAGTAAATTCTTGACTTCCTTTATTAGAGCTACTTTCTGTTTTTCATCAAATTTCATCAGTTTAACAGTAAAAGATGATTTTACTGCTTTTGGAGCAGCCTCCTCCTCTTCATTTGAGACTGGGGACCCCATGAAACCTCCCATGGGCATAACAGGTGCATCAGGAAGGTTGAGCCGCCGTTTTAATAAGTCACTGAGCTCAGATACCTCAATGAGATTCAATTGGGAAATTTCTGTTGCTAGTTTATCAATTTTTGGTGATATGACTGGTTCTATGTTACTGGGTGGTGGAATAGTTAACTTTTCCACAGGATTGGTTTGAAGATCTGCTGACTGAGAGACAGGTATGCTAAAAAAAATTGTTTCAAGTAGTATGGTAAATATACCAAATTTCAAATGATATAATCACCAACCATCTTGAAATAGATCTCCAATGCCTAAGAGTCATTAGTGAACGAAATACCAATCTTGTTTCCTGCATTTTAATTGATTATACTGAATAGTTGAATACAATCAAAACTTCAAAACGTGAAGGTCTCAGAAATTTTAGAGTTTGGTTACTTTTATTGACATTATTCTCTTCGCTTTTTATACGACTCACACCTAATCTTCCACATCCAACATCCACATCATAACACTAACGGAAACTAATAATGGAGTTAGATGCATTGTTGGTTATATAGCTTATGAATTCAGAAGCTTAATAACTGAGGTCAAGAAAATCAGAAGAAGAAGTATTTAACATTAACTGTCAGTGTATAACCTTAAATAAAACGGGTCAAACTCAAACCTATTTTTTTTCAATTTTTTTTAGGACCCATGATACAAATGCAAAGAACGATCAACATTTTCTTTAAACATAATTTTCGAAAACAGCTACCTTCTGGATTATACTTCGCAACACCAAAACGTGAAGTTTCAACTGAACATCAACATGATATTCATGCTAAGCACAAATCGAAATTCAGTGAAAAAATTCTGTCTGGACCGACCTTAGGAAGTTTTATCAATAAAAATCTGGAGGAATCGCAACAGAATGTTCATGATGAACCGCCACCTCCAGACATTGTACCCTATTTACATGAAATCAGTGGTCTTGGTAGAAAGGTGTATTTTGACATATATGGGTGTCAAATGAATGTAAATGATACAGAAATTATTTGGTCTATTCTGAAAAACAACAATTATGAACGTACAACTAGTTTAGTAGAAGCAGATGTAATTCTAATAGTAACATGTGCTATAAGAGATAGTGCAGAGGAAAAAATTTGGTCAAGACTAAATGCTCTGAAAGGCATTAGAAAGACTAGAAAGAATGATCGCCCAAAGCTAAAAATAGGAATTTTAGGGTGCATGGCTGAGAGACTGAAGGATAAGGTCCTAAATAAAAATGATTCAGTTGATCTTGTAGTGGGACCTGATAGCTACAAAGATCTTCCAAGGTTACTGGCAGTCACAAATAACAATCAGAAATCTGTGAATGTTCTCTTATCTCTAGATGAAACTTATGCAGACATCACACCAGTCCGTCTCAATGAAAACTCAGTGTCTGCATTTGTTTCTATTATGAGGGGATGTGACAACATGTGCACTTACTGTATTGTCCCATTCACTAGGGGCCGTGAAAGATCCAGACCTGTATCATCCATACTCAAAGAAATTGAACATTTGTCAGTACAAGGGGTCAAAGAAGTTACTCTGTTAGGCCAAAATGTGAATAGTTATAGGGATATTTCTGTGGATTCAAAAATTGACAATGTGACCAGCTTGGCTAGTGGATTCAAAACTGTGTATAAGCTCAAAAAAGGGGGGCTGAGGTTTGCAGATCTGCTGGAAAAAGTGGCCAGCATTGATCCAGAAATGAGGATTAGATTTACTTCACCTCATCCTAAGGATTTTCCTGATGAAGTTATAGAGGTTAGTGTTCAACAAATTCTAATTCTGTGAAAGAGTAAAACATTTCTTTTGTAGGCAATTCGTTCTCATCCTAATATTTGTAAGAATCTCCACATGCCTGCTCAATCAGGTAATTCAGCAGTGCTTGAGAAAATGCGCAGGGGTTATACTAGGGAAGCTTATCTGGATTTGATTAAGAATGTTAGACACTATATTCCAGAAGTGGGGCTTAGTTCTGATTTCATTTGTGGCTTTTGTGGAGAAACTGAGGAACAGTTTGAGGATACCATATCACTCATGAATGAAGTACAATTCAACAATGCATTCATGTTTGCTTACAGTATGAGAGAAAAAACTACTGCTCATAGAAGGTTCAAAGATGATGTTCCACCTGACATTAAACATAGCAGGTGCGTCTACAGTTACAAGCAACTGACCATATCATTTCTCTTGGAAAGGGTCAGACATTTTGTTCTTTTTGTTGGCACTGTTGGCAGCAATCAAGGCACCAATTACAATGAATTGAGGCGTTGATTGAGGTATTGGTTAGTACCTCAATCAACGATTGAGGTCTTTTCTATCTTGAATGAGAGAGAGGAAAGTTCTCTCCAATCTCTCCTCTTCCATCTCTCTCTGCAATGCTACCAACGTCAATGAACTCAATACAACTACATACAGTTCATTGACCAACGTGGCCGCATTGAAATATAGAGAGGTCCGATAAATCTTTCCTTGTCTAACATCTACTTTGTGCCGCTGAACTATTTTCCAATTCAGCAGAGTGTCAAATTTAACGATATTAACAAATTTTGTCAAAATAAGTATGATATAAATCAGAATTTCATTTTGAAAATTCGAAATGTCATCAGCCAATGACATTCATGACATAGACATATCACGTCATTATAATATCGAAAATAGGTCAGTGGCGCAGACTACAGGTTAGACAAGGAAAGATTTATCGGACTTCTCTATATTTCAATGCGGCGACGTTGGTAGCATTGAAGAGAAAGATGGAAGACGAGAGAACTTTCCTCTCTCTCGTTCGAGATAGAAAAGAGCTCAATTGAGTGTAATTTGTCACTGTTAATGATAATTTATTCAAAAAGGATGGTCTTGGACTTATTTTTGCTCAAATTCTCAAAATTTGAAACAACTCAACAATTTCTTCTCTTATAGAAATGCAATAGTTTTGAGAGTAGCAGTAGTGGCACCTATTTAATATTGATAAGAGCAGTTCAGCTAGCATCCTGAAAGAAAAAAATGTCTTTCCGTCTTCCCGATCTATCCTTTGTCTTCAGTGTTCAAACGTAAAATAATGAAAATTTCATGTTGGTAACATTGGAAACAGGTTATGATCTTCTCTACTTCTTCTCATTTCCAGTGTTGGCAACAGAAACTTTTCATTTTTTATGTTGAAACACTGAAGACAAGGACAGATGACCGATGGGGACAATGAATTTAATATATATACATGGGGAAGACATTATTTTTTTCTTTCAACGATAGCTGAACCTGCTATCACCTATGACCTTCGTAACCAACTTTACAATATGAAATGTCTAACCTTTGGTCCCTTTTGATATGATCACTCATCTTCTAAACTCCTATACCTTTCATTAAATTTCAGATTGCAGAGGATGATTCAAGTGCATAGGCAACAAGCTCTAAAATTGAACACGTCTCAAATAGGAAAAAACCATTTGGTTTTAATTGAAGGTTACAGTAAAAGATCATGTGACTATTTTCAAGGTAGAAATGACCAAAATATCAGAGTCATATTACCGGCAAAGGAGCCGGTTCCACTCAGAGATGGGACGTCATTGAGGATGATGGAAAAGGGGGATTATGTGTCAGTTTATGTCAATGATGCCAATTCTCAGATTCTCAAAGCTATTCCCCTCTATTTGACAGGGCTGGAAGAATTCTATTCAGCCCAGAACCACTCTGTGGTTGTTCAGATGATGTAGTATTAAGTGTAATAGTTGATGTTTTTAAAATATATCTGATTTTGTTATTTATTTCTGTTGCTATTTAATGATTAATGCCAATGCATACACAAAGTTTTGGGGTGCAGTTGTGGAAAACCCACTATATGGTGTGAAATGATGTTATAGTTCATCCAAAAACAATTGCAGAATCTTGTGCCGCACCTGCAGTCACTTCAAAGAAAACTTCAAACACGCCGACGCCGCACAGTGCGGGATATTCTGCAATTGACATTGGATAAACTATAAATGATTATCTCGGAAATTTCATAATGCCCAACGGCAATGAAAACATACTGAAGAGAGTTCATTTTAATTCAATTTCAATTACTATCCATCTCTTTCCAAAATTCTTGTGAACAAACTCATGATATTTGTTGATGTGAAATCTGATCTTGTCGTCATACGTTATTATCTGTGATTCACTACTAAATTTTCTAATCTTCATTGTACCTATACTCTTATGACAAACGAATATGATATGGATAAATGAAAGATGAGTATGGATAGATGACAGATGCGTAGGAGTATGTGAGTAAGTGACGGATGAGTTAAGAATTATATTTCAGTACAGAAAAATCCCCTTTCAAGCAGCAGCTTGAAGGAGTGAAGGTTCTTGTGAACGCACTCTTCTTTGTTGAGGAACTGCAACAGCTGCGTCAAATTGTGCCTCAATGCTTGAGGACGTCGCTGGGGTCTTTAGACCGTTATATAAATACCATAAAAAAGGATATGGCACTCACGAGATGAAACTGGCGAACACTAGGATCCTTTGATGTAAACTGAAAACTGAGGTATTTGTCATCTAACAGAGTACGGACAGAGCATTGCTACTTTCTCTTTAAAAATCATCTAGCTACTTTGGTTTCGTGAAAGGTGGATATTGGCGTCCCTGACATGACATTGCTGTCACGTCACATTCATAGGCGTTAAAAGAGATCTTACAAAATTTTAATTTCATACCTTATCTTAACACGACATTATTCAATTCTGTTTTGGAAGGATGGTAAAATGTGCTGCGTAGGCTGTATCAATCAGTTGGATGGCAAATTTGAATTTGCCAGCTTTCCATCAAATGCAAATGAACTTAGAACATGGAAAGTGAAGTGACCGAATGGAGAAAATTGGTGAATACGCCAGCAAAATATTCGAGGTAAAACTAATTCGAAATCACATATTAATATATTATACATATACTTTCTCATTGTGCATATAATTATCCACTCCACAAGTTTTTGAATGAATTTTAGTAGAAACAGTTTTGATAAAAACGGAAGATTAAAATAAGAGGCATATGCCCTACCATTCAAAAAAATATAATTCAGGAAATATTAAGTGTTCATGAAAAACTGCAAAAATGATTCCCATAACATGAATATATACAGCACACATGACATATGAGCACATTAGTTTGAATACCTACATACAATTTTTCACCATTTCTCAACCATAAGGCTTTTAGCGTGAAAAATTTGCTCACTGCCTCACAAAGATTATGCTGGAGTTGAAAAATCAAAAACTCATCATCATTTGGATATAATATGTAGAGTTAAATGAGAAATTACATATGATACGCCAATGACTTCAATATAACCTAAAAAACAAATGTCAGAAATCTAGTGTTTATCCCCAGAAATGAATAAAGATGGAACTATATAACTGTTTCACAAACACTTTAGGGTGATAGCGTTGATTGATATATTACGCTTACGCTGGGAAGATGCCCAACCTGTGTTATTTGCGAGTCGATGCCCCTCTCATCCCCTCGTCTATCGTTTAGCCACTGTGAAGTAGCGACTCCACTAGGCACACAGAACATGTCTGAACTAATTGTACAGATTACTACACTTTTGTACAGAATTACAGATCCCATCCCACCGCGTGCTATCGCTCCAGAAATTTTTGTTTATCCTTGTCTTCTACGATGAGACCCGACCCGCCCGACCGGTTCCGATAAAAAAATGTTTGCTACGGTCGGTGAATCCCATGGACAGTATTGATTTTTTCCTCGGTTCGTTGCGGAAGAGAGAAGAACATATTATGATCTCTCACTCAGTTGGGTTCCTACTCCGTGGCGTTTTTTTAAATTCCCTTGTGAATAACTTGTCATACTTTGCCTAGACCCTAGACCAATATAATTTGTATATTATCTGGAAAAACGTCTCACGCCTTTTTCGACAAAATATTGATAATATAATCAATCTGAATGTGATAATTTCTTAGAGTCTCATCAGCTGTGCATCAGTAGATCGAAAATAAATAGTCAGATATCTTTGAATCTTTGATTGTTAATGGTTCACTATGAAAATGGAATAAAATACATCATCTATAATAGGCATAATATACAGAGTGAGTCATAACTATTGGAACATATTATATAGAATTCATTTATTTATTGGATTACAAGAGTTGATGCTGCAAGCTTATGAATCATTTTTTACAGTAAGTATCTAGTTGTTGAAAAATATGAATTCTTTTTTGGTATATTTGAAGAGATAAAAACAAAATCAACAGAAAATTAACAGCTACATTTCCAGTCTATATGCCACGATATAATATAATCATGAAATCGGCGTTGATATTTTGTGATACCAGTAACTTTTTCTGAGTAGAATCGATTTTGCCGCTCCAGAACAACGGAGTACAGACTACGGAACGCTCAGAATCTCCGCCCTAACAACACAGGGATGTACTATAGGTAGTTCCCCTCTTTGTCACACGGTACAAGGACATAATTGGGGTATCCAGGGAATGTCCCGCACATCCATAGGTTATCCAATTCGTGTCCTTGGTATATCTGATATCTATTCACATCAGAGTCATTGACTTTCATCAAAATATTGAGTTGAATTTTTATGAAAATTTTTGGTTTTTTTTCAGGTAAATAATTGTAATGAAAATAAAGAAAGTCAGAACTTCTCAAGAAATGACTATTTTTCGCAAACAGAAATCGTAAATGCATAATGCCCCTCATTTTTAAACATCCACGAATGATTATAATTATACCCAAATCCTGACAAAGTTGTATTTATTCAGGTTTCTGCAGTTTGGTCCTGTTTAAAAATCTGTTTGGTACATAAATCTTCAGAAGGCATATCAGCCAATAATGGAGTAAGGTGCGTGCCTGAAAAAGCTAAAGGTCCCGGGTTCCAGCCCTACTCGACCTACATTTTTTTCTTTTGTCGAAGGGATGTCCCTGGAATATCCTTGGGACCTCTTAGGGATATCCTTTCTTCGTACTTGGCACATCCCAGGGACGTACCAGACGGAAATCCCTTGGATGCTTTTTTTGTCAGCCAGCTGATGTCCCTGGGACGTCCCTAGTATGTAATCTGTCCCGACAAATGATATCTCTGGGATGTCCTTGTATAAAATTAGGGACGTCCCTGGGAAGTCCCTAGGATGTACTTGTGTTGTTAGGGCGACAAAGGACGGCTTGGCAGCCCTCTATCGCCGACAAACGCACCGAGTCGGCCGCCCCACAAAAATCAAAAGAAATTATTGGCACTCGTTTCGGCAGTACATAGGTCGGATCACATACCAGTATAAAATACTTTGGATTGATAGCGGCATAGAATTGTCACGCAATGTTCCGCGTTTTTCATGTGATAAATTTCAGTAATTCCAATAATAAAAATTTCAAAAATTGTACATAGCTCTGACAAGAAAATGATTTGCGACAGTGAATTATAGTTTGATTTAGTAATTCGACATAATGAAATATGAAATTCCACTCAAACAGACCCATTTAGATTCAGTTCTAGGGAAGAATACACTAAGGTGACAACACTGGTCCGGGTTCGTGAATTTCAATCAAATTTATGAGCAGCTTATATATTGATATCCGCTGACCAGTTTATTCCACAATCGCCAAAAATGGAAGCATTTATTGTTGAGACATTAAATTTTGTGATTCACTCCAATTCGATTTCTATAAACTTTTTTCATGATCTCACGTCCGTGATGCGCTAGTTAGAAGCCTCAGACGAATAAAAGAAATACAACTATTACTAACAAATTCGAATTTACCGCCATATTAGTTAGAATCGTACTGATTGATCATGGATTCGATACAAGCGTTCCGGATTATGGATTGTTTAATTGTTCCAAGTCGCACGCCATCTGCATTCCAATAGATTCTCTTCGTAAGTGGCGCACCTGCCCGTCAAATTACGAAGTATTGCTCCGACATCGTTCGACACTATCGCCGCCACTATGTGAGATTTCGAACTATGGTACGCCATCTAGTTGTGAGATTTTTTTGGACCTCGTTTTGCCCCATAAGGTTGGGCATCTTCCCAGCGTAAGCGTAATATATCAATCAACGGTGATAGGAAACGAGGATCTGTCCGTACCCTGTTAAGATGACAAATACGTCAATTTACATAAAGGGACCCTAGCGAACACGAATCAGAACCTTCCATATGTCTTACTCCCTCATATGTTTCACTGAACGATAGTTTTTAGTGCCTGCGCATTGAGCAGAAGCGTTTTCAAGCGAGCCATTCTCCAGGTTATCTTTTCGGGTTGCTATGATATGACCATTAGCGTTCTAGATAGTGATTCATGTCAGTGGATTCGCCAGTGAATATTTGAATCTTCGACAAACGATAGTATCCCGGATAAATGACAGATGACTACGTATAGAAGACAGCTTAGTTCTGTGGAAGACAGATGCGTACGAGTATTCGACAAACTAGGGTCCCTTGATGCAAACTGACGTATTTGTCATCAACGTCAATTTCTATCAAGGGACCCTACGACAAACGAGTACAGATATAAGTGGCAGAGGAATTCAAATAAATGTTTGGGATCCATACAACTAAATTATATTTCAATAGAAAAGAATTAATTCACATAAATCAATTATATTTCCCTCTCAAGCAGCAGCCTGAAGGTTCTTGTGAACGCACTCTTCCTTGTTGATCAGATGCGTGATCTTGTTGACGAACTGCATCAGCTGCGTCAAATCGTGCGCCCAATCGTTGAGGACGTCGCTGGGGTCTTTACTCTGTTGGAAATGCACGACGCCGTTCGGCCTGTCGGTCTTGGCTTGGATCGTCTTGCTGACGACCATCTGCGAGAGGAATTCTTCGGTTTCTGCCGGCGAAAGGTCCAACAATTCGGCGATGCGGTTGATCCTGATGCGGGTGTAATATTTGGCCATCACGCGGATGTTGTGCTCCACCACTCTGGACCTACAGCAGAACGAAGGGCGTGTTTTCAACTGATCTGGGGCCGTATTCTCGACGAGTGAACTTTTGATGCGTATGCGCACATCGACAGTTTCGTACGTTTTGGTATTCTTGACCAGTGAAATAGGAAGCGTGTACGTTTTCAAAGCGAGCGTTTACATCGAGCAGGCATCTCACATCGAGCGCTTCATTTCACTCGTTTTGTATCTTTTCGTTCGTTTTGTTGACTTGTGACGTGTGTCATTGAATATTTTTATTGTTTATTATTTATATTGGAGAACCATTATGGACTCTAATGAATCTGTTTTGAAATTCATATCATCTGAATGAATAGTAAATAACATCAAAATATAAAGGAAGGAAAATTTGTACAGTTGATGTTGATTGACGTGATGGAAGATGCGGAACAAATAGATTGGCGAAGATGCAGTAGCGTGGAAATCACTCTGATGATTTCGGTTACAACCAATTTATCAAAATGTTTCGCCTCCAAAGAATAGGTTCAATGCCTAATGAATATTACCTCTGATTTTATTACATGACCTGCACATCGTGCTCAAGATTTGGATATCTCCACAAGAGTTGGTACCCAACTATCACAGAGGTGATACACATTATGCTGTTCACTGTGTTAGTTTCCTTACGGTTTTTTGCATGAGAATGTTACCAAATACACATGAGCTGCAATTTCAATGTGTCCCAGTCTTATGTTTCTAGACGTGTGAACAAAATCGTTGAGGTTCTGGAACAAAGTTGAAATTTTCTGAAGATTCCTTATAAATTTCCTGCCAATATTTACCAGTTGAATCTGCTAAAGAATTCGGTTTCCTGGTAATACAAATGATGCTTTTATATGGAATAGTTCAAATGTCCAAACAATGCTGAGGAGATTACATGATGCTGGATAATTGATTATTATACATTATCATTAATTTATTATTATTTATTGCTGTATATTTATGTTTTTCTAATCTAATGAATCTCTATTTACTGGATTATTACGTGTAAATAATAACTGATGTGAATGAAGAATAGTATATCATGTTTATATATCATATTATTTTTGATCAAATTATTCATTTCCACTTCATCTGTGAATAATTTTCAGATTGATTTGATTCATTCAACACAGCATATGCATTATAAAAAATATCTAAACAATTTTATTCTTCGCGCGGAATTTTTCACATATTCCCAGAACGTGAATCAACGGACCATTTCATGACTTTCGTGAAATATTACATTGGTGCCGGATGCTCTGATCGCATCACGATCGCACGTTTTCAAGCGTATACGTTTTGCGAAGCGAATGGTCGTCAAGAATACCACTTCGAAAAAGTACTCGCACATGAACCATTCGTTTTGATGCGTATACGACAAAAAGCTCACTTGTCGAGAATACGGCCCCTGGCGATTTTGATCGTCAGCCTTGACTAGAGTTCCTAAATGTACTTGACACTGCTGTTTTGACGTTTTTTGTATATTAGAGTACAGAGTACGGACACTATGACAAACACTGACAATCAGACATAACCACAAATAAATTGATGGAAAAAGCGAGAACTGACAGTACACGGACGTACATGACATAAATTTCAAAGGTTTGACAAATTGAGAGAATTTTTTTTTATGTTCAGTATGTTCTGGTTCTGATTCAGAGAACATCGTGAGAACCAAGGGAAATAAGGTAGAAATGATGCCTCAGGGAACACCTTCCTTGGCAATGAATTAGGAGAAAGATGCAAGTTTGTGCAGTTTCCAACTGTGAGAACACGAGAAATCAATTCTACAAAAATGGAAACAGAATATGATGCGGCCGGCCTGGAATATAGGTTCAGGCCACAAAATTTGCGAGGTATTCGCATTTCTTGGTAGAATATAAAACATTTTTCAACGCATTTTCATCAGGTACACTTCAGAACGAAAGATTTGATGTTGAAGAATAGGATAGTATATGTATTTCGTTTACCATGCCATACCAACTTGATATTGACCTCCATTGGGGTCCTTCAGCCTTATCATTCAATATTTCGAGAAGAAATAATTTTCTAATCAATTTATAGTACGGTTTTACCCACTGGAGACGCTATGCACTCTTAGAGTCACTGGATGGTATTAGTTTGATAAGAGTTCGGACACAGAAATGACAACTGTTAGGGTTTTTGAATGTTTAGATTCATTAAGTTACACACCTTGCATTGTGACAATAGCACCATAGTCGTCCCGCGCTTTTTATTCAAAATTGTTTGAATTTGACAGTAAATTTGATGAACGTCAGATTTGAAATAATTATACTTTCGAGAAAAAAGCAGCTATGGAAATCACTTTGCTGTGTAATAAATAGTGCCAAATCTGATGAAAATGGATATCATTTATTCAATTTTCCAAAACAAATATCAACCATTAGCTCATGGAAGGAAGATATGAAACGGCCTGGGTGGAAAATCAATTTCAAGACGAGCGAAATTTGTGAGGTACTCATTAAAATTAGCTTCTTATAACAGCATCTGATCACAGAATGAAACTATATTTTAGGTCCAGTTTCGAACAGAAGATTTCCAAATTCGTTTTGAGAGAATCTGCTATTCCATCAATTTACAAAGCAGACGATTTCAAAATTTCATTATTATCATCAAACAAAATACAGAACAAAATAATCATGGAAAGAGGAAATGACCGTAAAATTACATAATGAAATTGGAAATTTGAAAACAAAATTAAGAAAAGCAAGGAAACTACAACGTGATATATTATTGAATGGCGTTTTTGGTGCCGATCAAATTCAAAATTCAACAGTGACAAGTGAATAATTATTTATGTATCAAGGGAACGCTGGAGGTTATCGTTTTGGAGATATTTTCTATATCGATCCATGTTACTTAGATGCTTAGCTCCTAGGGCGCTAAGTGAAGCTGCTGAGAACTTTTCAGAAAAATGTATTTGGTATATCGATCCATGTTACTTAGATGCTTAGCTCCTAAGGCGCTAAGTGGAGTTGCTGAGAACTTTACAGAAAAGTGCATTTGGTAGGTCTCATCAAAATAACCTACTTTTTTCCAAGGAAATGTTTATCGAAAAATGATTTGTTCTCTGTGTTTCAACATCCTGTATCTCCGAAATTTTCTGGACACAAGCTTATATACTTTTTTTCTTAGAATTGTCTGAGGAATACTTCACTTGAACGTATTTATGTTACTTCCTGTATATTGAGAATACCTACCTTCAATTAAATATTAACAACTTCATGTTTTATACTTATCACTGGAGTACAGTTTGACATACAATAAGGATTTATAGCTATAAGTTTATCCATATGTGTATATTTTCTAATATTAAAACGTTGGTACATGCATTCTTCTCATTTATATAACAGTTGTTCTGCTAGAATAAGTGTATCACTATAAATTGAAGTGGGTGTTTGTACCCTATATCCATTGTCCATCTACGGCTATGATTGATTTGACAGAAAATATAACCTCTAAAATCGTATTTGACAATCAGGCGCTTCTAGGGAAATTGAAAAGACAAAGAGCAGAATATATGTCTTATTCTTTTATTCACTTAAACCATTGTATTATAGAAAAGGACAAAAGTTCAGCTGTGTCCGAACTCTTATCAAACTAATACCATCCAGTGACTCTATGCACTCTCATACAAAAATCAAAGACAGAGAAAGATATATGGATGTACTCTTCCCAGGACTTGTGGAGGAAGGAAGATGCGAGGATCCTTTATCTAATAGAGAATTCCATAGGTTAAACTGGCGCACTGAGTGCATATTTTGTATTCCATTGGAAAAACTGGTGTCGGGTTTTGAATTCCATTGGAAAACTGGTTCACATAGTTTAGAGCTCAGTGCAACAATTCTCGCACAAGCTCTAATAGGTCGTGCGAAGTCAGTGCAGTTTTGAAAATGACGGAAACATTGAATATGAATAGTTTGAAAACCAAATTGTTAGTGGCAATTCAATTATCATCATCAAATAGTGATGAATAGTTGGTGGTTTCAAGAGTACTCATCAAAAAAAGTACTCAAAATTATTTCCATGAAACATTTACTGTGTTTTTTATTGAAGATAAGAATGAATTTCAGGATGCGGACAAGTTATGAACAAAGACAAACCAACTTATCTGATTTAACCTCCAACAATAATTTTATTATAATATTATTTCCTATTCCATTGGGGATGCACCAGTTCACATTTTGGAGAGAACTAACGTAGTGCGGGTGCAAAACCAGTGCACCACCAGGTTAGGAATGGAATTCAATGTAAGCATGAAACATATTCTTGTCCTTGTCTGGCAAAACATATGATTTGCTTCAAAATCGTTTGTGGTTATGTTTGATTATCACTGCTTGTCTATTGTCCGTACTCTAATATATATAAAAAAAAACGTCAAAACAGCAGTGTCAAGTACATTTAGGAACTCTAATTTACACTAACAAAATGAACCATCATTATGAGTCATGAAGCAAGAAATTATCCAATTCAGTAGGTGCCAGGTGGCTGTTTCTATGAGCAACAAGGTGAAATACTTTTATTCAAGTAGCAAAGAGTAGAGATGGGTAATGAAGAATATATTCAGTTTATTAATATTTTTGATGTTTTATGCAAGAAGTAACATGGCATCTGGGCACAGTTGAAAGAATTGATATAGGTATCAGTTCCTGCACTCTCCCAGAAGTTCAAAACATCATTCTTCTTGTCCCGTCTGCCCGGGCAGACTGCTAGCAGTATGCCGACCGCCATTAATTGTATCCGGTCGCCCAGGAAATTGAATGGCATTATTTTTTGATAGTGCAGTGTACACTGTATCTCCGATGAATTTCAATGGTTTGTGATCAATTTTGTATCAAAATGGGAAGTAAATATATTTGCACCAAGGTATTTTCATACTGCTGATGGTGCAAATTGTATAGGTGACATCAATGAATTCTTACTGAATTTGACTTCAGCAGTGGAGAGCAGTAAATCAAATGAGTGCAGCTGTCACCAGCACAGTTTTGATCTTGAAATATCAAAGGCCTGAGGGATACTGAGGTAACTGCCTAACTGGTATAATAATTAGGGTTTTACATTCACATACCCTGTTGAACCCAGTTGAAGTATTTTGGGTAAGGTGGTGGGGGACAGCTACGTCATAATGACGTCAACATCAACCGTTTCCAATGATCCTATTTCTTTCACATATTTTTGGTCACTCTTGTTAGGGAAAATTGATTTCTAATTTAAATGTTTGGATGAAATTTTACATTTTTTTTTGTTTCACAGTTATAGAGTTTTGCAAACCCAATCATAAATCATGAATATTTCCCATCTATGACACAACACTTTTGACATCAACCAACATAACCAAGGATTGGGTTGGTGAAGCTGGGGCAGATAGGGGAGGGAAAACACAATGAAATGGGATTATCAACTTCAACCATGTTGGTTAATGTGAATGAAAAACGCCTAATAATTCTTTCAACTGTGATCAGGGCCGGATTAAAATATTTTCATCTTTCAAAAGTCAGAATATCAAAGTTAGTTATTTTCTTGCTTCAGAAGGAAGGATATTCCTAGATAGTTCAGGAACTTGCAGATAAATGGACTGGAGGGTATAAAGAAATTGGTTATATTTTGCTGAGTTTTGCCAACTAAGGCCAAATTTGACATCAACATTTTACTTGTTAGTGTTGTTAGTAGAATAATTTAGGTACTCAGTTACTTACTTCAGGTCTTTCCATCTTTTAGCTGATTGTTCACTGCCAGAGAAAACTTGAGAAGTTTTCAACTGTTTTTCATACAACTCACACAGACCAGACCATTTTATCAATTCTGGGGTGGTGAATAATTTCAAAAGCTGTTTGTATAGTGGAATCTCTTCCAGCACCTTATCTGCCAACACCCTGTGTGTCAAATCTACCTAAATTATATTAAATTCCACTTTAGATAGAGACAAAGCTAGATGCTTTGAAATTGATGATAGGAATGAAAATAAAACCATCTTGAAATGAAATATAGCTTGGAAAAAATAATTTTACCCACTTGTTCATTATCATGTTGGGCCAAAATGAGATACAAAACAACTGCTTGAGCTGCAGCTTGTCTTTCTTCTGACACAGCCATTATACTGGGAGTATTTAGTACAGCCCTATAATGCTTACAGGTTGCCAAATAAGAGCCTTCATGCTCATCAACATCCATCATAAGGCGATAATATTTCAATTTCAAGTCAGAAGCAACTGAAATTAAAGTGGAATATATACTGGTTGATCATATTTCAGAGAACACTCAAAGTACTAAGAGCATTCAGGAAGTGACTGTACTTACGTTCATCTTCAAAAAATTTGGTATTGATTTTCTTAGATATGATTTGTGTTCTTATATAATCCTGCTTTGCCAAACATAGTCTCATCTGTTCCAAAATGAGTTCAACTTTTTCACGCTTCTCCATTGATCCATAGGTCTCAACCTGCAACTCCTGTATGATATTTGCTGCTTCTTGAATGTTACCTTCTTCTTCCCTGATTTTAGCTAGTTTGTGTGTCAAACGTGCTCTCTCAACTTCAACATATATCTTCCCTTCTGTGACTTGCCTAAATGAAATACATAAAGAATATATTTGAATTTTATGAAATAGCCCTTTAAGCTGTAATTACCTCAATGTATCAATGAGTTTTATTTTGCTCTCTTTGTCAGGAGTCTCATCAACATAAATGCAACATTCCTGGACCATTTTAGCTACAGCCTGTTTCAGCTGGGACCTTCTTTTTGTCAACAAGATGATATGTTCATTGAGAGCTGCCCAATTTTTAGCTTCTCTGCAAATCTGACATATTGCGACCAGAACTCTACCGGTAGAAAGCATATCTGCCCCTGTTCTTGTTTGTTTTTCCAGAGCCAAAAGTTGATCAAGAGCATCATGCAGTTTTCCAGATTTTGCCAGTTTCTGACATTCTGGTATCTTTTCATCACAAGTAACGCTATAGTCTACTTCCATTTTGACGATTTTTCCAGAATCGGTAGCAATAGACTCCATTTTTAACTGCAAAGCAAGTGAATGAAATTGTGCTCCAAAAATTTTAATTGAGAAATAAAAAAAAATACTTACGAAATTTGCAAATCACCTCAGCACCACTCAGCAGAAGAAAACAAAAATGACAATACAAAAGTTTTTTGACACTTGACAAGATAATTTCGTCCTTCGTCTTCTTCTCCTTTTGTTGGTCTCAGATATTAAAGGTTTTTTGACAGTGACCACCAGTGACTCAACCTGATCATTGTAAAAAAAAGTCAATTTCATTTCAAAAATGTCAAGTCAAAATCTTAATCGCAACATAATTATCAGAAACTTTGATAAATTTTGTGAACTTTTGAGAATTTTCAAGAAGAGAAGGAAAAAAAGTACATGTATTTTTATTTTATTTAAGTATTTTATTCCTGAAAATGAGTAATAAAAAAAGTGTATATGAAAAATATACTAGTGGACCACATGGATTAGGTATGTATTTCTATTAAATATCAAATATCATTAATTTTCTTTAAAAATCTCATAGGTGATCCAGATGATTTATCACTCAGAAAAGTAGAACTGGAGGTGCTGATTCCAAAGAAAATGCGTGAACTAGCAAAAACTGAAAAATGCTTCAAAGAAGTTGAAGATTTTGGAGAATGCTGTAAAAATAATGGTGTATTGTTAGTTGTAAAATGTAGGGAACAGAACTCCACTCTGAAAGACTGTTTAACAAAATGGTATAATGATGATGGTTTCAAAGAAAAGTGCAAGAAGGAATATTTGGCAGAGAGATCAGAGTATAGAAAGACTGGTGTTACCTTAAAAGAAAAACAGAGACTTGCTTCATCTATGTGATATGATTCAAGGTTTGTTTTGGTCACTGTAGAAATGTAGAGGTACTTTTAAACTGTTTCCTAAGATAATAGAGTATTGGCTGATGTTATACACTTATGATCATGATTATCTGGGATACCTATTGCTGAATAAAATATTCACACCAAGAACTGAACTGTGCTACTATAAAGTTATATTGTTTTGGAAAATGTACAACACCAGAACAGATTTCTAAGCTAAGCATATGTATAAATCAAGAACAAAATATAAATATTTCATGGAAGATCATGTGTTATTATCCACCTTTTTACTAAAATTTCATTTATCCTTATCTTATCAAGGGTTTCATAATGAATGTCTTCATTTTTATTTAGTATAATTTCACATATCATCAGTTCTTTACCTCCTGTTTCACACAACCTATTTAAACTCATAACAGACACTTTATCCATTGATCTTCTACATAAGTCTTCTATTTTACTGTGACAGTCATCCAGAATTTCAATTATGACAACATAAGATGCATGGTAGAATGGTGGGCCTTGCTTATATAACACTAAAAATTAATTAAAAAATTGAGCAACCTATCAATAGTTGAGTCAGTTGTAAAATGAAAGATGAATACTTACAGTAGTCTCCTCCAAATTTGATACCAGGCTTAACCACCCAGTTTTTAGCTCTGAAGTAGTAGTACACAATGTAATTATATTTGAACTGTGCATCTGTTTCAGAAAATAACTTCCAACAGTCACTTGCATTCAAGTAATCATTTCCTTCCCTTATGTCCAAACATCCCACAGAATGTAAAAGAAAAAAGGCTTCTTCTAAGCTAAGCCAAACACTTTCTCTAATTCCAGACTTGTCTATTTGGTACTGTGGCTTCAAATTTGTAAAGAAGTCATCATCAGAATCTGAATCAGGCACCACTATCACTTTTTTCAAAGCTCCATTATCTCCTTTTGTGCCCCAGTGTTTTCTTCTTTCATATTGTCTATATCTTAGAATCTCAACTTTGCTGTTGCTGCTGAATTGTGGATAATTTCTGGATAAATTAGCTTTTCCAAAGTATCCCATGGAAATAATGTTCTTCATATCTTCTTCATCATTGACAGTCACAGAAAAACCATTGAAGATGCCTTGTATCTTATGAATTGTGCCATCTTTCTTCAAAGTTATCGGTAAGGAAACTTTTTTCGGGAGTTTACAGTATTTCTTCTTTTTGGGTTCCATCAACTCCATGTTTAAACTTCGCGGGTTGTTTACAAAGCAACCAACATAAAGATATGTACTGTCTTTGTCTTTTCAGTTACAAATCTAGAGAATGACAAGGTTTTGTGTTGGTAGACATTATGTCAATAATCACAAGACTGGGTCAGCTGGCAACTGGCATTACAGGTTACAGGAGTGAAGTAGTTTGAAGAAGTTTTTCTAAAAAATTGTTGTTAGTGCTGTTAGCGGAATAAACTACCAAAATGGCATCAAATCTTGCTTCTGGAGCAGATCCAAAATTGCAAGATATCATTACTTCTTTGGATGATGATAAAATTGGTGAGTACATACCTCTCTGGCATTCATTTTAAAGCCTCTTGATGAAAATACCATGTAGATAAATTTTGTTAAACAGGTTTTTTAATTTTGTTCTCGAGAATATAAATTTCCTAATGTTAATCAGTATGAAATAATTATTGGTTTATATTTTGTGAAACTTGAATAGTATCTTGAAAAAATAGGCGTTTTCGAAGTTTCACGTGATTGCAGACAAGATGTGACAAGACAAACAAAAACAAAATATTCATTTGTGTCTAAAGCCACGACCCCTGGCCGTAAATTCCCTCTTTTCCAAAAGAAATCAAATCTGTTTTTCTTGTAGCTGAAGTTTTGATCTACATATTTTCAAATTGAAATATAATTTGAAAAAATTGTAGGGATTATTTCCAGTTGACGATCAATTTTGGAAATGAGCAGTAGGCATTGTCACAAATCGTGGTTTTAGGCACTTCCTAATTATTTTTCAAACCAGTGACCCCCAAACATTTATTTATCTCAATTTATTTTCGGATAGAGAACTATAAATAAAAGTCCAAATTGTGTTGAAATTTCATCATATCAAATGGGTATTCCAGATATGTTGGCTGCTACTAGTGTTCTACAGCAAAGGGCTACTGATATAAGAAGTCAACATGTGAATTGGCAGTCCTATTTCCAGTAAGTTTACTATTTTTTATTATAAATTATAATGAATAATAAATAATAAATAATAATGAAACTTCATGGTCTATTTTAAACCCATTAAATCAAATATAAATTGAGGATTACTAATAGTTTATTTTGGATAATATGCTGGCTAATTTTATGATTTTTTTAGTTTTTCTGGGAAACATTGATGTATTGTGTTTTTTTTTTAGATCCCAGATGATTTCTCAAGAAGATTTCAATTTTATTGTGGCTTTTGATGTACAGAATAGTGCAAAGAGAGAGTCACTTTTGCACAGTGAACGCCATCAGTGTGCTCAAACTTTCCTCAACTTGTTGGGGCATGTTTCCAAAGATCAAACATTGCAGTATATATTGGTCCTTTTGGATGATATGTTACAGGTATGAAGTAGAATTTCACAAAGAACATTTTCAGCTACTTCCTGAGTTTTTGCTGAAACTTCTAGATGATATCATGGAATTCATATGTATGAATGAGGTTTTCTTCTTTCTGAAAAAAATTGTTTATCAACTATCTCAGTCAATTTGATAATATTTGTCTCCAGAAAAGGTCAAAAGATTAATTCATTATCTTATTTACAAGTAGATCAAATTAGATAGAAGTTGTAGTAAATGAAAACCTATTTGTTGAGTACTTGATTACTTCTTTCATTTCAGGAAAACCGTACCCGTGTTGAGATTTTTCATGAGTATGCTAATGTAAAGAAAGAATCAGTTTGGGGTCCATTCTTGAACCTACTGAATCGTCAGGATGGTTTTATTACCAATATGACCTCTAGAATAATTGCTAAAATTGCTTGTTGGTCTCATACACCCATGGAAAGGTCAGATTTGCACTTCTATCTGACTTGGTTGAAAGATCAACTGAAAACCCAGGTAATTATGTTAGATTATGCTTTGGTTGTGGTACCTTCAATTCTCATTTGTGTATATAATTTCACCATTCTCATGAATGATTCTAGCTCTTTCAAATAATATAGATTCCCAAGTATAAAAAAAGAGAAGAATTCCACAAAAAAATAAATATCTGAAAACAATCAGAAGAAGTGAATTTGATGTTAATGTGTTATAGATAATCATTAACCCCAAAATAAAATTAATGTGAAACGCCCATGTTCATGTCCTTTGCCATCGTTTGACAGAAGTGACAGTGACAGTGAAAACATATTCCAGACACGGGGTTGTTCTGTGCTTTTGCTCTCTTCCTGCCGAGAGAGAGATGAACGAGATGTACAAAAAGGGTAAGCCAAAATAAATAAATTTGTTTTTGTATTCTTTTTATTCCTTTTTATTCTCCAACATGCCCCACGGTTGGGCGCCATGTTATAGTTTTTGTTTATAACTATTTATTTTGATTTGAATATCTTACTTATGAAGTGATCTGAATTATATTTCATTTTCCTAAATTATTCTTACCTCTTGAAACATGTTGGAGAATAAAACGGAATAAAAAGAATTACAAAAACAAATTTATTTATTTTGGCTTACTCTTTTTGTACATCTCGTTTATCTCTCTCTTGGCATGAAGAGAGCAAAAGCACGGAACAGCCCCGTGTCTCGAATATCTCAAAATGTTTTCACTGTCACTGTCACTTCTGTCAAACGATGGCAAAGGACAATTTAAACATGGGCGTTTCACATTAATTTTATTTTGGGGTTAATGATTATCTATAACAAATGCATATATTTATCAAAGAAAACAATTAATAATATGTTGGATTCTACCATTAGTAGGTACTCAATGCATCTGCTCTTCTAGTTGTAATGTTTATCATTATTATTATATTATTTATAAATTTATGCCTGCATCTACCTGAATGAATAAAAATGGTTGGAATTTTCTTCTTCAAAAATACTCCTGACTTAAAATTATACAGGGTGTCTGTGAAAGGTCTTTACAAAAACATAACACATATTCCCTAAACCAAAATGAGTTGATTTAACTAAAATTACCTCAGTACAAAGTTGCATCGTTTGGGCTCCAGAGGGCCTTGAAGTTACAATTTTAAAATCGTTTTTCCTATATAAATTCAAAACGGTATATGCGATTTTGCTGAAATTTGGTATATTGATAGAGTTTTATGTGGCAAAAAAAATGGTGTTAGAATTTTGTCCGATAATAATACATAGGCGTAGAACTTGATTTTTTAAATAATTGCACCTTTAAAAATTCTACGCCAATGGCAGAAAAGGGGTTTGAGTATGAAATTTGGATTGGGTACTCATTTACTACAAAAAAGTAACCTTGATAACACTCGATTTACTCTCATGGTTTTTAATAATTATTGTTTTTTATGTTCTAAAATTATTAAAATTTCGTCAAAACCATGAGAGCAATCGAGTCTTATCAAGAGTACCTTTTTTAAAGTAAATGAGTTGTGCATTTCATACTCAAACTCCTTTTCTTCCATTGGCGTAGAATTTTTAAAGGTGCAATTATTTAAAAAATCAAGTTCTACGCCTTTGTATTATTATCGGACAAAATTTCAACACCATTTTTTTTTGCCACATAAAACTCTATCAATATACCAATTTCAGCAAAATCGCATATGCCGTTTTAAATTTATATGGGAAAAACGATTTAAAACTTGTAACTTCAAGGCCCTCTGGAGCCCAAACGATGCAACTTTGTACAGAGGTAATTTTACTTAAATCGACTTATTTCGGTGTAGGGAATATGTGGTATGTTTTTGTAAAGACCTTTTACAGACACCCTGTATGTTCTATGGCACTAGAGCTCTAGTATAGTACTTCTAGTATGGTCAAATCTTGAAGAATTTTATTGATTCCTACCTGATAGTTAGTATGAGAAGGAATAAGCCATTTAAGGATCCCTGGACTAAAATGTGACCTGAGACAAAGATGACAAACTACTGAAAACAAGTCTACATAAGCAAACATCTGTTTGACACATGTTTTGTGTCAATTTGATGGCCTTAGTACCAGTTTTGGCCACCTTCTTATACTAACTCAATTCTCATTCCTTTACAGTTCCTCTACACTGTTAAATTATTAATTGAATATCTCTATATCTATTCAAGCTTGTTTATGTAACAAATGTTATGTGTTCAACTAATATTTTTTTGCAGTTTATAATTATTATATTCATCTTGAATCATCATGAACTTTTTCATATATCATTACTCACCATGATAGTGACTAATTACTTGATTGTTTTCACTCTTCATGATAAACGGCATGTACAGGGTGTTCCTAAAAGGTATGTACAAAATCTTAGTACATATTCCTGAGGTCAAAATAAGCTGATTTAAAGCAACTTACCTGAGTCCGAAATTATTCCGCTTCCGAGAAACAGGGTGGTGAAGTTGAAAAATGAAATTCGAGTTTTTTAAAATTCATGTAAATTTTTTTTGAATTACTTTGAAAATTGATAGCTTTTGGTTTTTCGGGATGGGAAACCCGAATACGGTCACCTTTTCACTGTGACCAATGCTCTTCTAATGGTTTAGATTGGCCATAACTTCTTTGTCATTGTATTTTTTTCACGTTTAATGTCAAGAAAATAATTCTCTGAACATTTTCAAGCAAAAAAGAGCCCCTTGTAAAAATCCGAAATTTTGGTTTTTAATGTTCGATGTTGCACTGGAATATTTAAATTATTTTGAATAAAAAATGTCTGCTGTGATCTTTGTGGATGTAATTTGGTCAGTGAATTACCGGTTCAGAATGTAATTTTTTAAATACTTTTTTTGGAATGTATGTTCCACATTTTCATTTGTTAACTTAACCACCCTATACATCTCGGGAACGAGGTAATTTCAGAGATAATTCTCTTTAAATCCGCTTATTTTGACCTCAGGAATATGTGCTGGGATTTTGTATAGGCCTTTTAGGGACACCGGGACACCCTGTATGTAGGTAACTAAGACAATATTATGTTTATACTTAACAAACAATCATGAATCCCAATCTTCATTCCTGACGAAATGATTTTAGCAGAAACGAAATTTCTGTCAATTTGGACCGGAGTAACTAGCTCGTTCTGTATAGTTGACTTCATCTCATGTTAATAATATTGGCAAGCGTCTAGCTAGACCAGCGAATCTTTCAAACATCAAGGTCAAGTGACGTCACCCACAACACATGAAATTACTTCCTTCTTTATATTGAGAAACTACGACTACTACGAGTAAAGCGATAGCAAAGTAGTATGTGTATCTGACTTCCACGTTGGTGACTGGGGTTCAATCCCTGCGAGGCGTCAATTTTTTTTTAAATTTTTTTCTCTCAATTAGTTTTCCAAAAATATACTTTTCAGGAAAAGGGTTCATTTATGACAAGTTAGGTTGAAATTACTTTCCTTTTTCATGCAGAAGAGATATTTTTCTTTCTCATATTACCTTATAAGTCTTATAAACATGAATAACCTTCTGATAACCTTGAGGTTTAAAAGATTCACTGGTCTAGCTATATGCTTGTACAGTATTGTACGGATATTGAAACTTATTTTGGTCTCTAATCTTATTTTGATGTATATGAGTTGATTTATTGAAATAGAAGATCGATAGAGATCCGCTCTGAAGGTAGGAAGTTCCTTAAAATTAATTGTGAAATAAACAATTGATTGTTATTATTTAAACAACAATTCTGGAAAAAAAAATTATGCAACAGTGAAAAAAGCGCGACTTTTGCATTAGATTTATCATAGTAAAAACACTTTAGAATCTGGAGATAGATTCCTACTTGTTTATTTCAGTTTATTTATTTGTTGGCAACTCTCACTTGTTGCTAGTTTTCCATGACTATCTACGGGTACCAAAAACTTCATTTGAAATCTTATGACTTTCCAATTGAGTTGCCAACTATTCATTACAATATGATAAGTGCTGTTCACTCAATGAATGTATTTGCGGAAAAGAAAAAAAAAACAATTGAGTTATATTTTCAGCCCGTCAAAAAATTATCGCTAACGTTTTGTTCTGGCGACCAAGAAGTGAGATATTCCGCTGTTTCACTCTGTATAATATGATTTCCGTGTTTCTAAATCGTTGTTTCCGTTTCCATAAATAACATAAATCAACACACAAGTATACCATTTGAAATTTCTGTAGGAGAACAAGTACCACATGGCTTGTTCTGCCAGTCCGAGTATACCCCAAAAAAAAGACAAACGTCGTTGTATAGATATCATTCGTGGTGCCAACTCTATATTATTCGGGATGTCCCTCGAAGACGCAACGCGAGTTGCTCAAGAGGTTCGTCTTGGGTTTGTGCGAATAAACGCACAAACAAAATGGCGTCCCAATCATGTGTGGTAACGTTTTGTGTTCGAGCTTCAAGTGTACCCTAACCATAACCACGAGCTGTCGATCCATGTGACTTGTTTTCGTTTCGTACGGGAAGGTGAATCATCGAAGGACTTCCCATCTCCCTTAATCCTTATTGGTCACGATGGATCACGTGATACGATTTTTGACGCAGGAGGGATAGTCGATGAATGATTAATCAGACGGTATGGTTCTTCTCCTCAAGCAATGAGCTCACTCATTAGGTGGTTCCACGTGACTTTATTGTGACCAATAAGGGTATGGAACATATACGTATTAATTAACAATATGGATAACAAGTGCCGGGTTGAAGCTAAAAAATATGAAACAAATGATTATCCGTAAGGATTTGGTGACATGATGCGCATGCGCAAATATAGTAATCATCACAGAGGTGCGTTATCGTAGACAATGGCGTATACCAGCTTCTGAATCAAAGAAGTATGTGTTTTATCGTTTCATAAGGTCAATTCATTCTTTTGTTTTTGTTTACGTTTCGTGGACATGTTT
The DNA here is from genome assembly GCA_918026855.4 of Phaedon cochleariae. NCBI lineage: Eukaryota > Metazoa > Arthropoda > Insecta > Coleoptera > Chrysomelidae > Phaedon > Phaedon cochleariae. The sequence goes on along the minus strand of OU896714.1, from coordinate 49,389,303 downwards.
AGTAGCAGAGGTTTGATGGGTATTATGAATTTTCACAGTATATTTTCCATCTAAATTACAGTAGTAGTAGTTGGAATTAATTGAAGTATAATATGTGATTTCGTATCAGTTTTACCTCGAATATTTTGATGATGTATGTATTTACCAATTTTCCCCATTCGGTCACTTCACTTTCCATGTTCTAAGTTCATTTGCATTTGATGGTGACAAATTCAAAAATGCCATCCAACTGATTGATACAGCCTAACGCAGCACATTTTACCATCCTTCCAAAACAGAATTGAATAATGTCGTATTAAGATCAAGTATGAAATTAGAAGATCTCTTCAAACGCCTATGAATGTGACGTGACAGCAATGTCATGTCAGGGACGCCAATACACGAAACCAAAGTCACTAGATGATTAAAAGAGAAAGGAGCTATGATCTGTCCGTACCCTGTTAGATGACAAATACGTCATTTTGCATCAAGGGACCCCAATTGATTCTATCCTCAGTTGGATTGCCTACTAGGATATCATTAGGTATTTTAGATCTTTGTGCATAAATATCCATGTTGATGAAGATTGTTCTAATAATATTTTGATTTGTACACTCACTATATGGTTGATGTTGTTATGGTGGAATGTAAATAAAAAGACAGTTCAGTTGTTAATAAAATATAAAAAGGGAACAATTTTTGTACAATTGCTTCAGCATAAAAAGACAGAGATTTACAACCTCTGGTTTACTTGAAAGGCTGGAATAGAAATAAAACAATATTCAAGTCCGAAACATTTGGTCCTTCGAGCCGGATAAGTGAACAGTCCGTGGATAAAATGTCTACGACCCGCAGAAGCGAAAGAAAGAACAAAGGTGTACCTCCTAGTAGGTATACAGACGCAGAAACTGATACATAATGTAAAATACTGGAATGTAAATAAAAAGACAGTTCAGTTGTTAATAAAATATAAAAAGGGAACAATTTTTGTACAATTGCTTCAGCATAAAAAGACAGAGATTTACAACCTCTGGTTTACTTGAAAGGCTGGAATAGAAATAAAACAATATTCAAGTCCGAAACAATCCATAAATGTCATATCAGAGATTAAGAGGTTCGATGTCACGATGATGTGTCTGTCATTTGAACTTGCGCATTTGAGCATGCGCAATATATCGCCTTATGCTTATGGATAGTCATTTTTCTTCAAAAACGGCTTCCTCTTGCGCTATGGAAACAGACACAGATTATCCATATTGTTCATTAATACGTATATGGTATGGAACGGCTCTTGTGCTTCAGCCTCTCCTGTTTTTGTGGTGTGTGGAGCTCCGGAAGGCCGTTGTGGGACTAACGAATGTGACAGCTGTCAAACTTCTAGCAGCAGTTTTTTGTTGTTGTTGAAATGAGGGCTAACAATATATTATTGTCCATCAGATTGTGCTTCTCAGACGTGTGGTCAGTGTTGATGGAACTGACAAGAATACTTCTTCTTTTCTTTTCATTTTGCTTTTTTCTTCATCTCTGTTAATGTAAAAATTTGCGTGTAAAGTTTCATATTGAGAGTTAAAAACGCAAGACTGATCAAGTTCAACCATAATGTGAGCTCCTATATTTGTTCACATAGTCCACATTGTTATTCCATTAAATTTTCGAAAAATATGCCTTAGCCTTCATCTACACCATTTCCAATTTTAGTACAAAAAGGGGCAATTGTATTTCCAGTCATTTGGATTTCAAAGAGCATCATTTGTATTTCTAATTAGTCAATTTAATTTCAAAAAGTATCAAATGTTTTTTAAAATTATCAATTCAATTTCAAAAACTAATACCTCAAATTCCAAAATAGTCTTGAAAAGGAACATTCTCAGATATATTTATGAACACAAAAAAAAAGGATATACAGGGTAACTCACGGTCGATGGTACGTTAGACGTTTATGGAGAACGGGACATAGGATCTTTCTGAAATTTTGGTTACTCACGTAGTTGCTCTTGGTCTATCGATCTAAAATATTTTCAGCTCTGCAGCGTTGCCGCTTCTATCGAAAAGTAGCAACAACTTTGTTATTTTAAATGGAACACCCTGTATTTTATTGCATTTTCAGATATTCTCTGAATAGCTGATTTCATCGATGTAGCACACTTGGGGTCAAGCGGAAATGATTACAGAGATATAGGGTGTGAAAAATCGACATTTTTCAACTTTAGGATTGTTTTTTGTCGAAACTATTCATTATTGGTCAAAACGGCTCACATGTCCCTATCTCAACTTTTGATCAACTATCTACTGACTGAGTATTGAGATGAAACTTGTTATTTTTATAGACCTCAATCGCAGATTCGTGATAAGGTTTTTATCAATTCAGAATTTCTTTCCACGTCCCATATGATGAATGTCAATTTATCATACATTTGAAAAATCCAAAATAATTATTTGAATTTTCAAAAATATCAAATGTATTTCGTAATGCATTTTCTGTATTTCAAAACTGAAAAAACACTGGCAAAGGTTGGATTTCATAATTCGATAGAACTCGCCCAAACTAGCTCACCACCGCAAACCTTTTCTTGCTGTGAGCTCCCTACGTTTTATAAAAAATTATTGAAATCCCCGATTTTTCGGACCTCTGAATACGAGGCGATGATGTGACGTCAAAACCCTACTAGTGAAACAATACTATTCCAGACAGAGATGAATGATACATGATTTCTGACAGAGTGAATTAGCGCTAGATCACAGTTGAGAGGATTAATATATCAGTTGCCTCAGTTTCCGTCGGGCGTTTGGTATTTTCTTTTAACTATGGCGAGATGAGGTTTTTACGTCATAAGAGAGGATCCGTTTTCAGAAGGTACTATTATTTATGTACAAAAATAAAACATTTCAGTTATTTTTTCGATCGAATTATGTCGTCAATCATTATGTAAAAAGGATCATTATAAACATGGTTTCAGTTAAAAGTTCTACTAAGGTGTACACGCCCATTGTGTCATCATCAATCATTGAAATTAAAATGATGGATTTTGAAATACAATAAACGCATTTTGAAATTTAATTGATACTTTTTGAGATTAAAATGACTGATTTGAAATACAATCGTTACTTTTTGAAATCAACTGATGCTTTTTGGAACTGAAATTGGAAAAGGTGTAGCAACGCCAAATGGTGAGACTGAAAATTTTAGCCCTCATTGCAGTAATTATTGTCCTATAGCGGCAATTTTTTCATCACTTGTTCAAGAAATGTTGATCATTTCCATTTTCATAAAATGATCATATCAGGAAGATACCAAGTTACAACGAACAACTGTATTCTAGTTATTTTTTCTTCTGATCACTATTGATGAAGCTCTTCTAGTATGCTTTACACGCAATTCAGTAAAATTGGATCGATAAAGGTCATAAATTCATTTAAACTTTTTTGGATTTTTCCATACAGTAAGTATACTTAAGTAAGGGCAAATCAGATGATTCGCCTCACAATGTCACTGCTCTTAAAAGTCCTCTATTAGAAACCTGAAACCTAAAAGATAAACTCAATCGATAAGTAAGTCAGTGACACCTTCTTTGACATATGTTTGAAGAAGAAGAACCTACATTCTTCTTCTTAGAACATATTTCAGACAGTATTCGAAGATCATGAAATTTCTTGTCACATATTTTCCTGTAAATTTTTTAGTTGAAAAATAAAGAATGCAATTGTGTAGATTCGTTTTGTAACCTAACATACAGAGAAGTGCACAAAAAACGGCCAGGACTGTAACTGAATTATTCGAGATAGGGTTTTGAAAATTGGTGGACAGCTAGTATATCAAATCGCTCATTAATTGACGAAACAATTTTTGCTCTATCACTTCCGGTTTTACTGGAAACGACCCCAACTTTTGATTTTTAAATGGGACACCCTGTATTGTAGTCCATAATCGGTTAGGGATTGTCATAACGAATTCATCGATACCGGGTTTGATAGGGTTTTTCTTTTCATCGCTTGGAGCGCACGAAAGGGTATCCCTATAATGTTCAAAGAACATCGTGCGTTCCTAGGGAGGATAGGGACAGGAGGTAGGTATTGGAGTTTTTTTTGAACTTCTGGAGATTATAAATGTTGTTGGGAATACTTCCTCAGGCAATGAATTCCAGAGCCTAGCCGTTCTATGGATGAAGGAGTCTTGATAAAGTGCTGTTCGACATCTTTCGAGGTTGACAACGATAGGATGTGCTCACTGGGCTTGTCTAGTTCGTCTGATTAGTATTGCTAGTGAAGGGATGATAGCAGATATTTCCGAAGAACATTTCCCGTGGAAGTATCGATAGAAAAGTGAAAGGTCGCCGACCTTTCTACGGTGTTCCAATGATGTCAAAGAGTGAGTGAGTGTGGCGTCACCCACCAGGCGAATGGCTCTTCTCTGGATGGAATCTAAGAGCATCAGCGTATGTTATGGTGCTGAACGCCATATGTGGGAACAGTATTCTAGAACAGGCCGTATCTGCGCTTTGTAGATCATGAGAAGCTGTTGAGGTGTAAAGTAGCTTTTCGCACGGAACAAGAATCCGAGTTTTTGTGAAGCAGCTTTTGCGAGTGTGACAGAGAAAGAAGTTTTGATATTGCGAAGTCACACCCATTGAGCATATGGAAACTTCGAACGCAAATATCTGCGTAATCGTTTGAAATAACCCTATCAAACCCGGTATCGTTGAATTCGTCATAAGAAGCTCTAACCGATTATGGAATATAATACAGTGTGTCCTATTTAAAAATCAAAAGTTGGGTTCGTTTCCGGTGAAACTAGAAGTGATAGAAGAAAAATTGTTTCATCAATTAATGAGCAATTTGGTATTCTTGCTACCCAACAATTTTCAAAACCCTATCTAGAATAATTCGAATCCTGGCCGTTTTTTGTGCACTTCTCTGTATATCTTGAAATAGTTCCAATTTTGGTTGAGCTTCCAATTTTATTCATAGTGTGACTAAATGTTAATCAGGTCTAACTTGTTTCACTCATCAACTAAACATTCCAAACATTATTGTATTGCGCAAATAATGAAGTATATGCTAAGGTTAATTCTGAAAGTTATTTTTCTGCGAATGTTGATATTTTTGAAGTTATTATTATTATTATTCTGAGAATAATGATTTTAATGGTTATAATAAGAAGAAACCTTAACATGTTTGCCGTGGTGTTGGTGTTGAAATTCATGAGTTCCAAACAACAGAGTGTTATGTCGAAAACTACATTTAACGTTGTGACTTCTAGTACGATGCTTTGGCTGCTTCACAAACAGTTTTAGATTCGTTGAAAGGAGCTGCTACAGAAATGTACACGGAATCGGCCTTTGACCAACAGCAAACAACACAAAATTTATCGGTACCTATACACTTTGACACAAAAAATAGTCATTTCATGTCACTTCACCTATCGCTTACACTGCGAGTATTCTGTTCTCCCTCATAGCACAATCTCTCGATGTAATTCCTTATATGTATATGAGGCACTTGCACCAATTAAGGTCATTTCATCCCATGGGCGTCATTTAGGGGAGGCAAAGGGGGGCAATTGCCCCCTCCTGATTTTCTTCAATAACGATTTCACAATGAATCTTCCTGTAGGTATTAATGACACACATTGTACTTGAAATTGAAGAAATATTTTTTTCTGTGAAACGTGATATTTCATCTCTGTTGACAGATTATAAAATGTCACTTTTCATAAATTACTTTTTTCCCACCGAAAAAAAACACCGTCTTCGAGAAAGAAGTGCAAGTCATTTCATCTTCCATTCGACTTCGCGGTTAAGTAAATAAGGTACTAAACAACCACTAAATTATATCTTACCAACAACATGGTTTCTGTCGGGGTCGATCAACATCAACAAACCTGTTGCCATATCATAATCATCAATTCATTAGAGAATAAGCTGCAAGTAGACATTTACACATCATTTTCTAAAGCTTTTGATAGAGTCAACCATAGTCTGTTACTTGCAAAACTTGAAGCTATCTCACTAGTAGAGTCCAATATGTGAAATATGGGAGCTCAGTTTCACAACCAATCGAAGTACCATCAGGTGTACCACAGGGATCTCACATGGGACCTCTGTTATTTAATCTTTTTGTTAATGACCTCTCTGAAGTCATCATCAACAGTTCCTTCTTGATGTTTGCCGATGACCTGAAGATGTTCAGAACGGTTCAATGCATTTCTGATGCGGAGAGTTTGCAGCTCGATCTAAATAACTTTTCCAGATGGTGTCATATCAATTCATTAAAACTGAATTTGAATAAATAGCAAAAGATAACATTTTCACGAGCCATGATGCTATTGATCATATTTACTTGATATTGAACTTGATATTGAGTGATGTTTCGAATTGAAAAATAGACCAGTATCCCTCATGATTAAATTACTTCAACCTTATTGAGACATTTTTAAAATATTTATATTTATTTATATCAAAATAATTCACATCTCCCCATAGAATCTTAAGGATTTCCTTTCCTATTCTCTAAAAAGTGGAATATAAGTGTTATTCCAATATATTTGTAGTAGAAATACCTAGTTCATAAACTAAAAATGTCTGCCTTGAAATAATTTTACATTCATAAACCTGCAAGAGAAATTTCTTACTAATAATCAGTGACATCTTGATTGGCCTCACTACAAATGAAATTGAATTATACTCAGATTTTCATTTTAAGAAACGAGGAGAGAAAATGTAAAGAAATCCCAAAAAATTCACATTTACCAACTCGGTTAACTTTCAGAGAGTATTTAAAATACTATTTACTCGTTTTGCTCATTATCAGATGAAGTTGTCGTCCCTCTGGAAAAAATATAATATTCAATTTAAAGTCATTTGACCGTGAACCTAAAAAAATTCGTCTGCGGCGCATGTCAACATGCGAAAGTTCAATGTGATATCATACAAAAGTTCCTTGCCCCCCCTGGTATAAACTGAAATGACGCCCCTGTTTCATCCATGATAAGATGTTCATTCACTCAAGATGTTCGTGAATACGGTGGTTGAATGTTCTAGCTGTTTGACCAACATAGATTTTAGGGCAAGACCTTAGATCATTCAGGATCTCGCTTTCACAGCTAAATAATGTGGTAACATTGAAATCAATAGTAGTCCAAATTTCTATCGTAATCTGATATGACATGTCCCAAAGACATGTAAATACATTGAATTTTATCAAACGGCAACTGTGCCAATCACTATCATGAGTAATAACTGCCCAGGAATCAATTTTGGTCGGCCTTATGCTGGCCACAATTGGCCGGCAAAATTCCTGTGAACATTGATGAACCAGTACCAATAGGAAACTGGCCGTCATCAGTGCCAGTACATGTCTGCTGATACATTCAATTGAAAAAAAAAACAAGACGACCGCCACAGGAATCGAACCCCGGTCCTCAGCTATCACTTGTTCACAAATCGAACTTATATTCCAACTGAGCTACTACACCTTTATTGAAATAATGAAATGACAAAGAAAAATATCCGATCCTCAGATTGACTACCGAATTTCTGTCATACCTATTCATGTAAGAGTCAGACGACTTGCCTATTTTTTTTATGGCCGAATTTGATGACTTTCATGATGATATTTAAATGCAAAACGGCAGAATAGCGCAGTGGTTGAGCGCTCGACTAGCAATCAGAACGCCGAAAGGTTGTTAGGTTTTTTGCTGGCAATACAGATAATTTTAATTTATAAAACGAGTTATAAATTCTAATTTTCTTAGCCTCGGCCGGAGATGATTCCGCACAATTCGCTGTTGCGTTCCAATTAACAGTGCTTTTCCTAAAGTGGCGTATGGAGTTAGTAACAAAGCCTACACCGAACACACATGGGCTGAAGGACCTCTCGTAAGGTCGGTGGCAATAAATGCAATAAATGAACATTAGTAGTGGTAGTAGCTTACAGTGAAGTCTAGTATGTTATACGGACGGATCGCGCCTAACTGACAAACAGGACTCAGGCGCAGGAATTTACCTAGAAGGATTAGGCATAAGGGAGAGCTACGCTCTTGGAAAGTATACCACAGTTTTCCAGGCCGAGGTCTTTGCCATTCTGGCAGTAGCGGAGAGGCATGAGGTGAAAGAGGGACCAGAGCAGAAGATTTACATCTGCTCGGATAGTCAGGCGGCTCTCAGGGCTGTCTGCCATCCTAAACCAAGCTCAGCCTTGGTGCAGGAATGTGGCGATGCTCTTGAGAAACTAGCTGAACAGAAGGAAGTCGAACTAGTATGGGTTCCGGGGCATAGGGGGGTGCCCGGGAACGAGGTGGCCGACGAGCTGGCTAGAATCGGATCCGCGACACCGTTCTGGGGACCGGAGCCTGCACTGGGCATAACAAGAAGCCAAACTTCGTCTGCCCTTAACAAATGGGCGGACGAGGCACTAGAAGTATATTGGAGGCGTATAGGCGGCTGCAGGCAATCGAGAGACCTGGTGGCCGGTCCAAGCAAGACAAGGACGGCTTGGTTGCTGGGCAGGGATCGCCAAGTCCTGCGCCTTCTTATAGGGATACTGACAGGGCATAACAGGTTACGCAGACACCTATCACTCATAGGTGTGGAAGATAGTCCCACTTGCCGCGAATGCGGAGAAGATGAGGAGACATCACTTCACTTCCTCGGAGAGTGTGAGGCGTATGGAAGGATGAGATTCGAAATCTTTGGAGTAGATAAACTACAACAGGAAGACTTGGTCGAATTAGAGTGGACGGACATCCTGACCTTCATCAGAAGGACGGGAAGGTTCGAAAAGGACAACTAAAAGAGGGATGTGTAGATATGTGGAGAGCAGGGGTTGGCAAAAAGGGCCCATGGGGGCCTACTTGCCTGGCTACAGCCTCCCCACAATACTACTACTACTACCAACAGTGAAAGTCAAAATATAAGTCATTAAACGGCCTAAAACATCCACCTGCACTCAATTCCATAACACACATTTTTTATATTTGTCATCTGAATGTCATATTATTCAACATTAACAAACTCAGGTATTATATTGGCCAAACCGGTGAAAAATGCATCCATCGTAATCACGAACATCAAACCATAGCTTCGATTATAACTTGTGAGAAACTTCAGTTCAATGAACTTCATTTGATTCAAAATACACATTTTTTTATTCTGGGGTTTTTACTACAAGCTGAGTAGCATATATCGCCATGTCCTTGATGAAGCCAGTTTTGAAAAACATTTCAAGCTGATACTTCGCCTATTCACCATTAAAATAAATGTTGTTTTCCTCTTTGATAAAAAAATGTTTTTGATTTATATTGGTGAATAAAGTCGATTGTTAATCAGGATGACTGTATTGATTGAGATAATTGACTCAAACCTAAAAGTTATGTGGAAAATTCAGTTGGCCTTAATAGGTTCAGGTGCCGTATCAGGTGACAATTATTCTTATCAGTTTCATGGAGCAGAGTACTTGGAGTGTCGAAGCCATTTTAGGCTTATTACCGTCTTTGTGAGATATTTTTGATATTTTTGAGGGATTAATCGTTGTTTTTTGTTATGATGGAGTTCCATTAGCATCATGGGAAAGCTAACTACCGAAATTGGTGGGTGAAAATGCTGCTCAGCATAATTTCGTTTATACTCTGTACATGATATAGAAGCCAGGCCTTAGTTATTGTAGGGTGAATTACATTTTCATTGTATATTTACACTGAATAATGGTTGATTTATCTTGAAACACTCTAGGTAGCATTGTGAACACATTTAGGTATCTGAATAAAGACTACACAACAAATGAAATGGAAAATTTCGTTCAATTTTGAAATTCCGTATATCAAAAATCCAAGTCACTGTCTGATAATTAGAAAGTTTGCTGATTTGTTTGCCCTATATGGGTCCAAAAAAATACTCTTTCACATGATCATGTTTCAATAGAGAATAGGACAGTTAATTTTTGTGAAAGATGAAGACGAAATGTAATGAAAAATTAATTTTTTCCATTATTTATAATTTGCGAGATATCACCACCTTGTGGTCCCTAGCTCTTTATTGCAGAAAAATGATAGAAAAAGTATTTAGGAACTTTACAGAAACATGTCTGATATTGAAATTGAACTAAATTTTTCGAAGTTTCATACACACCTATAGATACAAAATGATCGTTTCACATTGGCTATTATCTCCATCATTTTCTGGCGTGAATTGTAAATTGAAAAAACTGAAATAATATTGAACAAATCCAAATCTAACAAATCTTAATCTGGAATGCAAAATTTCATACGCAGCGAAATTAAAAAATATTCCATGAAAACAAATCACCTGGTTCATTATTTCATGAAATTTCGTAGTAAACGATACTAGTGATCATTGTGATATTCGAATTGTTTCAAAATTTTGCTTTAGTTATTCAAAATTCGATTTGATCGGAAATTGAAGATCGCCCTTATCATCCACCTTTTGATTCACGAAACTTGACAAAATGCGTTGATAAACCAGGCGATTTGTTTGGATTGAAACTCATCTCCCAGTATTAAATTTTTCATTCCATATTGGGATTTTTTTCACCTTACCTGGACTCAATAATCACATACCTATTCACACGAATTTCCTGTTTTAAATTTGAAATTAGTTATTGATTTTGTTTCGCAATGTTGTGATGAAACTGATCGATGTTATAGATTTCTTTGTGTTATCCTAGATGTAAACAGTCTAATATCGCTTTGTACCTTCTTTATTGCATGGAAGCGTGAATTTTCACATTTAGTGCATGTAAAATGTGTAAAATTACATCTCATACATTATACAGTATGATGGGCTAAAATGGTAGTATGGAAGAATTGCTCTGTCACCAGTTTTTCCAAAGCGAACATTGCTTTATGATTTTATGGTAAGGTTAAACAACCCAATCTTTCATAACACCGTTTGCCCACATATTTCCTAATATGTTACACCTATCTCTGATAAGTAGTTATAAGTGAGTTTTCATCAGAAAATTGGTTTTGAAGTTTCATACTCCAAGCAGTTGAACGTCCAATAATTGCTTTCATTTTAATGTTTCTTGGATGTATCGGAAATTGATCTAACAATAAGTATTAAAAAATTACCAAGAATCATGGTTGAAAGTTTTATGATACGGTTTTTCGAATTATTTTTTCACCAGTATAATGAACTAAGATTCAAAATAGTTTGTAATGCAAAATGGTATGCTTTGAATGCTGAAGTTGAAGTCTGTACTAGAAAATGAAAAGCCAAAATCCATAAAATCTTCAAACCAAGCATATCAAATTCGTCTGTCAATGCATCAATGTAAACCTCTTCCATATATCAAATTATTTAGGAACGAAATACAGCTTCGGTATAGTTGATTAACACCTTGAAACACCATACCATCAGTCATATCTTCTCTTAGCATGTCAATGAAGACATTCATCGATGAAATATTAATCATTATCAGTCTTCTCACTTCGCCTCTACAGTATTCTTGCATAAAATCTCATAAAAAATATCAGGGTGCCTCTTTTTATACGCAAGGACCAATAACTCAATGACCTATCCTGATATTGAAGAAGAATATCAATCTCAGTGGTGTTTAGGTAAACTTAAGTTGAACAGTTAGATTTTTGAGATCTGCAGACTTGGCATAGGTTTACATTGGTCCGTTGATTTTCCATCTTACCGCCTCATCTTCATCACCATCCATATCATCCAGTCAACCGAACACACGATGGTCTGAAAAAACGATTTTTTTCTCTTAGAACAACGAATATATTCAGTCCGTGGCCCGTTGTCTCCAGATGATGTTGAGAATCGATGAATATCGTTTCGCTTTCGTCTCAGTCGATGGTATTTCCACGCTGTTGTCTGTGCTTTCCGGAAGAGTCAATTTCCAGGTGAGTACTGCTACTACTAGAAATATACCGACCATCAGAAATTGTATTGTATGCATACACTGCGACCTAAAAGATCTATTGTGCCTCCTTCTGTTGTTATACCCGATATGGTTATTCTCCGTAGCTAAAGCAATTTCTCTTGTCCCTCAGAAACTTCAGTCTATGAGGTGGTTCCAGGTAGGGTAGCTCCTCCTCCTTTATTAGGTATGCTCCTAGGTTTCTTGCCCTTAGGTTCTGTAGGGTGACACATTCCGTTAGTATGTAGATAGTGGTGTCCTTTTCGTTCCCACAGAACCTGCATTCGTCTTCCTCTACTTAACCAAGCTTCCTAAGACAGTGTCCTGTTAGGACTCCCGTGAGTATTCGAAGTTTATTGTTGCTTTGGCTGATATATAGTCTGGCTCGTAAAAGATGACCGGTGGAAAGAATGTGAGCCCAGAGCACAATATAAATGTTGCGATCATCAACTCACTGTCAATTTAAAAACGGAATCCCAAGCGCTCGCTAGAAATGGTGGTATCTGTTCAAACGTGGAGTCAGTCATATCCTTTCTACTCCAGTATGTCCCGGAACCCATAGAAGGGTGAATGTATTTTTGTTGGCTAGCTCGTTCAGTTTATCCCGGCGTTTCTGAACCATTTAAAATCTGATAACCATAGAGCTTTGCGCTTTAATGGCTGCTTGACTATCGGACATGATAATCGTCTTCCATAGCTTTTTTCTATATTGAACTGAACACATTTCCCTATAGCGTGAACGTCCGCCTGGAATATGCTTGGGAACTTGCCAAGGTTTTCGAAATACTTGGTACAAGGCTGGGTCTCTATTCCAGTTCCATTTTTGGTTTTGGGGAGCAATCTGTGTACCACTTTATGGCTCCTTCTTTGAGCTCAATACCCATGGATTCACTGTTCCATTATTTTTTTGCAGCTCCATCCACCATCTATCAAGAATTTCTATGAGTTTGGTTTCTTCTTCTGAATCCTGAGTCCGATTCCGATTGTTTTCATTTCTAACCTACAAATGAATAGGTCGCGTGCACGATGAACGACCCTGGAGGCAAAATATTGAAACACAACCTCACTCTTCTGTGAATTATTGAAACACAATCTCACTTTTTTATTTGTTTACAGGTGAATCAAAAGATTGAAATAGTTTTTCACAATATTTTGGCATACGAATCGTGTTTCTTGCGCTATTCATTAATTCAAGCATGCCTTCGCATTGTGCGGTTGTACAATGCACAAAAAATGCAGCAAGATACTAGGGAATATGATTTTTCAGGTAAATAGTAATCCCACATAGTTATCATTATGAAATGTTGTCATTCCTTATTAAAATTCCTTCTGCCTTCTGCCACTTCTGCAATACAAGCTAATACTGCTAATAGTTTGAAAATGTGTACAACACACACGATCTTCAGCATGTCAGACCAGTCCTCCCGATTGATTGCATGAATCCAATCTTCTTGCATTATTTTAGAAATTTCAGGTATATTTCTATAAGCTCATATTGCAGAAGGAATTCCGATGAGAAATCAGAGAAATAACCTTTCAAAAAATGAAAACTATATGTGAGTGACTATAGTAGGTACTTACTTCTAAATCATCATGTACCATCCGGATTCCTTCATGTTCCGCTGCAGTTTTTGTGCATTTTACAACAGCACAATGTGATGGCATGAGCGAATTGATGAATAGCGGAAAAATACGATTCGTATGCCAAAATAATTGTGGAAAACTATTTCGATCACTTGTAAACAAATAAGAAAAGTGGGGTTGTGTTTCATTGTTGTGCCTCCAGCGTAGGTCATCTGACAGTTCTTGCACGCAACCCATACTTCTGAGAGAGCTGATGGTGGGTACCTTAAAAATGGTGTTAGCCAGCTCTCTATTACACATTGCAAATGTTCCGCACTTCTACTATACTACATTCCAAATAAGAAGATAGTATGTGGCGCTGCCTCTGAAGGAATGATTACACTGAAGAAATAAATATATAGCGCTGAATTCGACATATGAATGTCATGTGATGATATGATCATATTCCCATAAAGAAAACTTCAATCTTGTTTTTACGTCATACGTCATAATCGAGGTCATTATATCAGGCAGGTGTAAAATTGTCTCCAATATTGTCAAGAAGTTCAAATTCCTATAGAATAACATCACTCAAACTCCCGTACTTTTCAAGATTTTCAACATAATATAACGTTTCCTAATTGAAACATCCAGTACAGTGTAGTTTCGTTCAGGTCAGCTGAGATCATATACTTTAGTTCCTGTAAAATGGCAAAGCGCTTACCTGCGAAACTATCTAGGTAAGCATTCTCTGGTTTTCTGTTTTTTCTTTGCTGTTCCTCCTTTTTGGCACAGTTTTATGTTTTCGTGATTAAATAAATTGTGTGTTATACTTTTGAAAACCAATTCTCTTTATTTCGGAATGAATGTTGTTGGGTGATGGAATACTGAAAATCCTCTAGCAAAATAGCCAAACGAGTATTGAGTTGCCACATGGGGTGGAAGAAACGTCTCAGTTGAGATAAGTATCACAGCTCAACATGTATTTTTGAAAAATTTTACAATAACCCTTTAGGGAACATTTTTGTTAAATGTATGTCTGTTCATAATCCCGTTTGTACCATAATGATGTCTGTGATCACTAATTTTTGGACCTTTTTGTAAATACTTGACGAGTATAGCACTGATGATGGCTTTTTAGCCGAAAGCGCTTTGCGATTTATAATAAAAAAAATTTTACACGAAATACAAAATCTCTTCATTCTATTTATAATACTAGTGTCTAAGCCATCTCCTGCCTTAAGGTCCAGTACCAGCTGATCTTCTGCCTGTGGGTGTTGACGTTCAATCCGTTGTTGGCCGAGAAGATGAACAAGTTCAACGTTATACCGATCCTGGCCGATATTCTCAGCGATTCGGTCAAGGAGAAAGTGACCAGGATCATTTTGGCCGTGTTCAGGAACCTGATCGAGAAACCAGAGGACCAACAGGTGGCCAAGGAACATTGCATCGCCATGGTGCAGTGCAAGGTGAGAGTGATTCATTTACGTAAAGGCATAAAATTCTGAGGACCTCTGTGGAACCGCTGCAGAACCGCTGCCAATTCGATAATTCGAGAGGATTTTTCTGATGAAAAATCTTATTCAACTCGGCATAAATAGTTTATGACAAGAAATAAAGCAACCTTCAAAACATAATAGTACACCCATAACAAAATGAATGTCAGAAATTCATATTGTGAACTTTTCAGTTTTTCTAAGGTACAACATTACAAAATCAAAAATATGAATTATTCAAAGATGAACGCAAAGTTTCTATCATCGTGAAGAGAAATTTTCATCTGCTGTTTTTGTTGTTATTAATGATTTTCCGGCTGTTGTGTGATCAGTTTTCGGTGTTTCAGTAACTCATTTAACATTAGAAATCTGAATAAGATGTTTTGGGAATAAATATGGTTCAGCAGTGTAAAATCTGTAAACGAAAGTTAGTTACAAACATTCCAACCTGATATTCCACTGGCTTGGAGAAGTTTCTGTCTTGTTTGATAGCATGATTTTGTTCATAAAAAGCGTGTTTAATATTTTGAAACTATCAAATAACCTCACTAAGACGTTACAAAATAATTTTTTATTATTTTACAACATGTGAGAGTTTGTTTATTAATTCACATACGCAAGTTGATGAATATCCCGATTATTAAATATGCAGGATGATTCAAACTCCAAAAATATTTCGAGGACATATTGCTGGGATCAAAAAAAAATCTTGTGTTCATATAAACATGTGTCCTAAAATGCCCCCCCCCCCCTCCGAAATACAGCCACTGTAAGTTACGTAAAAAATAATATCTAAAATTGTGACTAAAATAACGGTTCAAATCTTCTGAAAATTGGCATACCTTAGTCTTTATTTATTTATTTATTTATTTAATATTAATACATCCAGCAGGCTTACGCCCATTTACAGGTGTATGTAATAATACATGGTTATTAGTTGGACATAACTCGAAAAGAATATAAACTAAGATATGTGAAACTAGTTCCTCAAGGCACTAAATAGTCTATGCTTGAATTGAGACAGCGAGAGAAAAAATATATCAATACTTTGTAAATTGTTGTAACTTCGGCACATTGTTGTAAGGGGACAATGGAAGTGATGTTGTGTGTTGGGCACAGCAATGCGGAACGTTATATCTGATCTTGACACAGATCGTGGTACATTGAAATCAATCATTTCGCGATGTTTTTTAAGAGAAAATAAATCGAATTCGTTCAGCAATAGATCATAGCTATAGTGTCTTTGAGGATACACGCCATATTTTTGATAGTATGCATATTTTAAAAACTTTCTTTACACTGATTCAATGGCTTCGATATATTTGGAATGACATGGATTCCATACGACACTGCAGTAATCTAATTTACTTCTCACCAATGAGAAGTAGACACTGCGCAAAGCACCAAATGATTTGAACTCCTTACAGGTACGAATCAAAAATCCCAAAGACTTCATAGCTCTGCCTATTACACTTTCTATATTAGTGGAGAATGTCAACTTTTGGTCAGAAAGTCTTTTGGAACACCTAATTTTTTTTTACTTCAAAAATTATGAAACGCAGTTTTGAGAGAGTTGGAGGGGGGTCCATACATTCATTGGCCGAAATTTTATGTTTAAAAATAGAACCTCTGACATTGAGTAGCATGATCTTGTGGGTCATAAAAAAATGTAAGAATTCGGTCTCTTGCATTTTTGCACTAACCGTTTGCCATAAAATTGTAATCAACGAAAGAGGGAGTCACAACATCGATTTCGAAGGCAATCGGTTAAACGCTTGCATACGGAGGTGATCGTAAGTCGGAACCCTTTTGTTAGCAGTTTCATAGGCATGTATTACTGGAATACTTGTACTTGATCCTTTATTATGATTCACACAATTCCAGATAATCTTTTTTGTTTACTCAAAACTTACAGTGGCTGTAGGTTGTAGGGAGTACATTTCAGGACATATGTTTATGTAAAGAATTATTTTGATTCCAACAATACGTCCTTGAAATATTTACAACGAATTTTGAATCACTCCGTAAAAAATATAACCATGGAGAGTATGAATTCTCTGTCAATGATTCAGCAGAGTTATCCCCACCATTCGCGAATTGTTAGCGTATACTTCTTAGAGATTTATGAATGAATCGCGGTGTCAATCTATTGTTTTTTAGTCTGAATGTTCCATATCTTTTGTAGGTTCTGAAGCAGTTGGCTATCTTGGAACAACGCAAGTTTGACGATGAAGACGTAACTGGAGATGTCGAATTTTTGACAGAAAAATTGCAGTGCTCCGTCCAAGATTTGAGTTCCTTCGATGAATACTCCACTGAGGTACGTTGGTAGCTCCTTCAATGTGTCCTTTCAGATTTACATTTTTTTTTGTTTTAGGTGAAATCAGGACGCTTGGAATGGTCCCCCGTCCACAAGAGTAAATTCTGGAGGGAAAACGCGCAACGACTGAATGAGAAAAACTACGAGCTTCTTCGTATTCTCATTCACCTATTGGAATCCAGCAAAGATCCATTGGTGTTGAGTGTGGCCAGTTTTGATATTGGGGAGTATGTCCGCCACTATCCTAGAGGAAAGCAGTAAGTTGATGAAAAGAAACGCTCTGTACATTGTGTATCTATTACAGAACATGATATGGTGGCAGGTGTGGGATTGGAAATCGACAGCCAAAATTAAAGATAATTTATTGTTATCTTCGGAAATTACTTTGACAGGTTCATCTTGTTCTAGAACAGTTATGCTGGATGGTATTTTTCCGAAAATTTTCTCGAATATATTACAAAAAATTTCACATTTTGAAACTGAACCAATACTAGGAATATTCTATGAATAATTTGAATGAACAATAAGAACATAGTATTTTTGTTTTTATATTCCTGGTGTCTATTTATTGTATTATAATAATTTAATTCAAGAAAACATTACTTATTCGTTACTGAGGAGTGTGGTACTGTGGTGTAGATTGTAGATTGTAGATGGGTCGTATAGGCTGGGAGACCTCTCGATCACTGCGACCTGGAAGATCTATTGTGATTACCCCTATCTAGTTTTGGTCCTCTAACCCTAGACTTCTGATGAAGCCTACGATTTTCCTGACGGTTGAATTTTCCACTTCAGCAGGGGTGAGATAGACCTGTTCTAGGTGGTTCAGCCTTTGGCGGACTAATACTTCACATGAGCAAAGTATGTGTTCCGCGGTTTCGGTCGCATTGTTACAAAAGCGGCAAGTGTCAGTCTCCGCCAGGCCCATCATTTTGAGGTGGTACCTCAGAGGGTCGTGTCCTGTGAGAAAGCCTGTGATGAGCTTTAGCTCTGGTTTGCTGAGGCTGAGTAGCTCTTTGGCTCGGTTCTGCGAATGGTTGATGAACCTTTTCGCTTGTCGTTGACCTGGAGTTGCTCTCCAGTAGGAGGACTTTTCAATTTCTTCCCATTTCCCGAGTTCTCCCTTTAGGTGACATTTGCTTATTCCTCAAAAAGGCTCAGGACCAAAAAGTGCAGATGCTGCACCTCTTTTTGCAAGGCGATCAGCTGCCTCATTTTCTTTGATTCCTTCATGCCCTGGAACCCACGTAAGTGTGACTTTGTTGCCCTTTCCCAGTTGCATGAGTGTTTCAAAGCAGTCCCATGTAATCTTTGATGTGAAAACGAACGATTTTAGGGCTTTTAGTGCGGCTTGGCTGTCTGAGCAAATATATATGTTGGCACCCCTCAGACCTTTGCTCAGGCACCTTTGGGCGCAAAGGTTGATGGCATGTATTTCAGCTTGGAAGATAGTGGGGGAGTGACCTAAGGCTTCAAATAGCCTACATCCGGGTCCATATACACCCGCGCTTACCCCTTCTTCCATTTTCGAACCATCGGTGTACCAAACAAGGGACCCTCTGTGTACCAAACAAGGGACCCTCTGTCCAGCTGAGGCTCAGCAGAACCGTACCTAGGGCGGCTTTTTATAACCACTTCAAAGGTATGATCGAAACTGAGCCTGGCTGGCATTATGTCCGATGGTTTGGTTGCAGATTCCATTTGTACTTCTTGTAGAATGACCATTTGACCAGTGACATCACCTGGTCTGGCCAATTCAGTGGAGTTCAGTCTTTATGCACTGAGAGCTACTGCACTACTGTGGTGTAAGTGTTCCGGTGAAAATGGCCGCCACTGTCGTTGGATGCGAGATGTAAACAGATATAGTCATTTGTCATCTAAATGAAAAGGCCTATTCGCGATAGAAAATAAGCGTACGCCATCTATCGGAGTATTTGGGAGCTGTCAAAGCGGCCTGTTTACTTTGTTTTCATTGGTTCACATTTGTTTTTTGTTTCTGCTCATTGGTCACATCCATCAAAACGAACCGCTCAGAAGTGTTCAAATGTTGCCGTCAGATGAGGCGACGTGTTATTTTCTATCGCTAATTGCAACCATACTTTCAAAAATCCAAATGTCTACTAATTTCATGTCAAATAGCTGTCTGCCGATAAATCGCTGCTATGGTAATTATCATCTGCATTTATTAAAACCTCATCTACCAAGATTTTCATAGTTACAGTGACAACAGCGATGTGATACTTCCCGGCCTAGTCCGGGAAGTACTAAACTTCCCGCACTAGGTCGGAAAAATGCTACTTTCTCAAAGAAAAAGCGTCCGGGAAGTGAGTACTTCCCGGACTGTTGCCGAAAAAATATCATTCCTTGTAAAGGCCGAGGATAAAAATCTTCACTGTATTTTTCGTTGCAGCGTTATCGAGCAGTTAGGCGGCAAGCAGCTGGTCATGCAGCTGTTGGCCCACGAAGATCCCAACGTACGTTACGAGGCCCTGTTGGCCGTGCAAAAATTGATGGTCCACAATTGGGAGTATTTGGGGCGGCAGCTCGAAAAAGAGCAAAACATCGATAAGAATCCGGCTGGGGCACAGGTAGCGGGTAAAGTGTAAGATGTGCTGTCAAAAGTTACATAACGCCCTTAATTAATTACGCTAACAATATGATCCACCTCCATGTAAAATGTTGAAGCCAAATTTGGGTTTAGTTCTATCCATCTACTGTTTTTCGGTCAAAGTTCTTGACCTACGGCCTACTTGACAGAATTATTCTTTTCAATATTGCGGAATATAGGTCACATTTTACCCGTTAGATGGCGAAATCTCAACCAAAATTCAAGGTTGGTAGAACTGATGACGATTATAATTCCCCAAAATTACAGTTTCGTACTTTCAAATATAATCTCATTCGATTTGAGATTAGCTTATGAATGTTATGATATTATTATTTCTAGTGCAAGCGGTGTGTATTCGTCGTTTTCTGTTTTCTGTCATGAAAGAAATCTGTAAAAAATGTCGCCATCTAGCGAACAACTGAGAACTAATATGCTATCATTGCGGAATCTGCGGTCAAGCGTTCTGGAAGAAACAAAACACTGTCTGTGATTCCACCATATTCGAACCACCTTGAGTTCTATGCTGGTTCGTAGGCGGTGCTAGCGAATCTTAGCGAAATATCGCCAGTTTGTCTTTACTCCTCGGAATATGCTCGAGTCCATCTATCTGCAAGTTGCTCAACCATCTAGGAATAACCTTCTTTCTGGAGCAGGAAAATTACTAACTTTGATATTCTGACTTTTTAATGATGAAAATATTTTAATCCGGCCCTGATACGGCATTCCTCGCGTAAAAACAACTTCGAAGATATTCTGCATTACCGATCTCTACTCTTCACTACTCAACAAAAAGTAGTTCACCTTGTAGCTTATAGATATCGCCGCCCATTAAGCAAATTTGGAAGCTATGTTGATGCAAGGTTGTAGCAATTACTCAAACGGACTTTCAGTAATATTGCAAAAGTAAATTTGTAAATGTAACGTTCCAGCAATGTCACAGCAACATGTAATACTGCTGCAACGCTACATCATCTAACTTCACCTTTGCAATATTGCTGAACGTCCGTTTCAGTAATTGCTTCAACATTGCATCAACATAGCTTTCAACTTTGCTTAGTGGGGCACCTACTGAATAGAATTTCTGGGTTAATTGTTGTCATGACTGGGTTGCCAATTTGTGAGTTATAACTCACGTTTGCTAGTTATTTGAGGGACTGTGAGTGATTTTGTGACTGATGGCTAATTGAATGTTATTTGTGAGTTATCAGAGGTCAGCGACATTGAAATAAGTGGATGACATGCATTGATGTTCGGAAATCCACGCGTTACAGACAGTAATTTATCATTTCATCCATTACTCATTCATTCGAAAATGTAAACGCCGCCACTGAACTTTCAACCTTGATGAAAAGGAGAAAAAAAAATAGAAGAAGAAGACAGTGACAGGTGACAGTATATCTATGCTTAGCAAAGATTACTGAATTCTTCTTCTATAGTATATGTCATTAGACCACAGATTACCACAGAATAGATTATCTGTAATTATACAAACAATAACAATTAACAATACATTATACTATAAATGTCTATATTTCGGAATTTGGATAGATTGGTTCTAAGAAGTAAAGTTCTCACTATTCAGTTATTTTCAGTCTCAAGGTCCTCGCGATCTGTCATCTGTCAAAACCCGGTCTTATTTTTTGACACATGAGATGAGGTCAAGATTGTTCTGTTGCAGAAAAAGGCAAACGTTATTAGTTAATCATAAAATTTTTCATTTTCCTATATTTTGTATCATTTATTTAACAAAAATCTGCCTTGATGTTGATATTTTGATAGTTGTGAGTTGTTTTGAGTGATCTCACATTTTTTCGTGAGGAAATCATTGTAGACCTGTTGGCTTCCCTACAGGAGGATGGTTCATCTTGTTAGTGTAAATACTTGAGGCTACCACTTAGTATTATTTCTCTAACGATTTTTATGTCTAATGATATTTTGAAACTTTACTGTGCCTATGTTTGTAAATAGTTTTTGTGTACATTCCTATTTAGACAGCAGATTGGAAATATGAAACGTACTAGATGGAAATATTAAATATGTATAGTTGAGTTGTTTTATTTGAACTGTTATAAATCATGAATAAATAAAATAAAGGACTATTAAAAATCTGTCTATTTTTTCTATAAATCATTCCTGAAAGGTTTTCACTAGGGTTTCGTTATCGGAATCCAGTTTTGAAACCTGGTATAAAAACTTAGACTCTCCATTCGGATTTCCGGGCGAGAGGTACTAGAGGGGGCATCGGCTAACAAAGGCCTCAAAATATACCTATGTAATATCAGTGGTCTAAGTAAAAACATCAACGATGTTCATCGACTCCTTGAGGGACGTTCTTTTATTCACCGGTGGCTACATATCAATCCACCAACTGCGTTCATATTCATATTCTTTGGTGGATTCCAGTTTGACGTAATCACGCGTTCATTTATTACTGGTGTGTTGAACAAAATTGCAAACCATTCCACCGATGTACAGAGATGGTGGACGAATTTTGGTGGATTTCAAAATGACAGCGACAACATAACCTCAAAAAACTGAAAACAAAATATTGGATATATTATTTGAAAGCATATTGCCATTTGCCTAAGAAAAAATATAAAATATCTACATTATTGGCACCAACAGAAATTGAAGAAATTTCGAGTGGTAGGTACTTTTTCCATTCCCATCATGAATTTCAAGAAATTAGTCTATCTCGTATCCTCCCCAACATAAACAATATTTCATCCTCGGAACTATCAGAAGAACTGCTAGAACTTTGCTGCTCCAATAACACTTTTAATACATCATTTTCCATTTTACATTAGTTTCCGCCAATTCTGATCAAATCCTTATCAAATCACGAAAAAAATGCTTTGATGCATGAAGAAGGAGAATTCTTCAGTTTTCAACATCAAAATATACAGGGTGTAATTTAATTGATGGCTGAAAACTCAGTTTATTTTAAGAATAAAAGTTCCAATGAACATAAGTCCTAAACCGCTTAACTTTCGAGCTATAGGGTGTTAAGATTTTAAGAAAGAATTCGTTTTCTCATCATAACTTCAATACTGTTCTAGATATTTCCATGAAATTTGACATGCACCTACTAAGCACCCATAGGTATTTTTTGATGCAGGAAATTCTGCAATTTTTTCACCAATGGCGTCCGTACGGGATTTATACTGTAGATTTTTCTAAAAAATTATTGTACGCCCTTGCTTTATCCAGAAAAAAAAATCATTTTTGAAATCCTCATTCATTTTGCAACATTTTGAAAGCTCGATTTTTTTTCCATCCGACGCACCGTGTCCACGTAAAAAATAAAAACCATTTTAACAAATTCAAAACATATCTTACTTTCAAACTACCACATGAGATTTTAACGATTTTGCAAATAATTATTAGAAGTGAAAAAATTCTTTAATAAAAAGCTTTCATCTAAACGCTCTAAAAAGTATAAAATAAAATGTTCCTTTTTAATTTTAACTATCAACTTATAACCTCATTATACAGAATTTACATTAACATTTTTTTCGTAGCATATGTATAGCACAAATATGTATACTTCTATTCAAAACACCCTGTATAGTTTTGTCACCGTCTCACAATAAAAAGTAGGTGACTGCTGTCAAAATTTCGATTCGAAACACCCTGTACAGTTTTGTCATCGTCTCAGACTGAAAAAATAATAGTACGTGACTGCTTTGCTGCGATTTGAAACAGCCGGTTAAGTTTTGTCACTGTCTCAGACAATGAAAAAGTATGTTATTGATGCTGTAAAATTTTGGATTCGGAACACCGTTTCGGACAATAAAAAAGTAGGTGACTGATGCTATCAAATTTTCGATTTGGAACACATTGTATATAGTTTTGTCACCGTCTCAGTCAATAAAAAAAGTACACACGTGACTGCATTCATTTCGATTTGAAACATCCTGTATAGTTTTGTCACCGTCTCCGACAATGAAATTCTGTGACAGCTGTGAAAAGTTCGATTTGAAACACCCTGTATAGTTTTTTCACCGTCTCAGACAATGAAACCCGGCCCCTGTATGCCTTATTATTATGATGGTTACTGTCTCAGAGACGATAAAAGTACGTAACTGCTGTCAACATTTCAATTTGAAACACCCTGTAAAGTTTTGTCACCGTCTCAGACAATAAAAAAGTATCTACGTAACTGCTGTCAAATTCCAGATTCGAAACACCCTGTATTAATTAGTCACCGTCTCAGACAATAGGAAAGTAGGGGACTGATGTCAAAATTTCGATTCGAAACACCCTGTATAATCTGGTGCTTGGGTCAACGTCCACGAAGCGAACACACGAAGAGAAAGAGGAGAATCTGTGGAGAGAGGAAAGAGGAAGAGATGGATGCACAAGGGTGGGGCACCCATTTCGGTGCCGTTTGTGCATGAAGACTGGCATGAAGCGCGGGTGGGGGTGAGCAGTGAGCGCGATTGCTCGCTGCCGCCTCGCCCTCCCAGTCGCAGACCTATTTCCAGCGTTGCCAGATGTACTTTATCGAAATAGTCATGTTTTTTAATGAAACCGAAATTTGTTTAGTTTAATTTTCTCTGTCTGATATCCACAGTTTGAACGACAAATTGTTAAATCAAGATTAACTTATGCAGTGTCATTCATAAAGTTAGCATCATATGGAAAAAACTTTTAATGCGTACAAATGTATTTTGAAATTCGTCTTGGGAGTAAAGTTTTTCGTCTAAAAAAAATATAAAAAATGAACACCTGCCAAATTTCAAGTTGATCGGAGTTGATCATCAAAATCTGTTTTTTGCGTATAAAACAAAAACGAATAGATTTGATCAAAATATGTTTTCACATTATAGTTGGCCTTGACAAACTCCACATTTGGTGTCATTTAACCGACCTCGTATCTCTCACCGTTGAAAAGATACCCATGGTGAGCATGGTAAGTGGGACACACTGTATAGTTCTTGAAATTTTTGAAGTCAGTCTACAAAAAAATAACTGAACAAAGTTTCATGAAAGAAATCATGTAGAATCCAAATCGGAGGATAATTGACAACTTGAAAAGTATGTCTTGTTTTTTCTTCTGAACCATGATTTATTTCTACCTACCGGAACTATCGAACGTTGAAATATTTTGAATTCATTATTTATTCTTTCGAGGCAGTAAATGAGGAAATGATAACGATCCTGGTAATTTGGAATGAGGTTATGGTTTGCATAGATATAAAGTCTGAAGTGAGGTAAACTAAAGTTTTCCTAGTATAATTTCATAAAAAATCGACTATCCGAAATGAATTTCGGTTATAAAAAACTGATCATATTGATTGTTCTCCATACCATCCCAAGTTTGGTAAGAACAGCGTACAATGTAAGTACGCTGGTAAGAATTGCACGACAAATGCCTGAGATATACAGGGTGGTCTACTTTATGGTAGCAAAAATTGACGTTCGATAGATCTTATAGGTAGCTGATAATAAAAGTTTCGATATGAATATTTGTCGTAAAAAGCTTTGTTTTCGATATTCAGAGCGTTGAGCGTTGACATTTGAAATTGAAAATCAACGTATGTACAGGCACAGATCCGTCCTGTCCTGGAATACTGTTCCCATATTTGGAGTGCAGCACCCAAACATAACCTGAAACTGTTGGATTCTGCCAAAAAAAGGCAATTCGTCTCGTGTGTGATGCCTCGCTAACAAACTCACTCACTTCTCTCGAACACCGTAGAAAAGTTGTCGATCTGGCTTTATTTTATAGATATAGATGCTCTTCTGAAATATCAACAATTGCTCCTCCCTTGGCAGTCCCCGCGAGATTAACCCGTCGAGTTGAGGCTTCGCGCCCCTTCGTGGTCACTTTGGAGACCTGCATAACATCTCTTTCCAAAGACTCGTTCATCCAACGAACAGCGAGGCTCTGGAACACATTTCCAAGGGAGGTGTCCCCAGAGACATATAACCTCCAGAAATTTAAAAAGAACACCAATTCCTACCTTATTTTCGTGGGAACCAGAACATAAAGAAAAAGAATGCCAACATTACTAAGTGACATCTATTCGTGGTAACCAAGGTCATCGTCTGATGTTGCGATGACATACAAACTTCGGGAAATCATGTCTAACTTTTAATCTAAGCGAGGAGTTAGGAATGTTTTCCCGTAAATCAACGTCAGATGATGACATTGGCTACCACGAATTGAGTATATCCATCAGTAGATGGAACAGTTTTTAATGAACTATTCGACACCTACAACAGAATTTGAAGTCAAATTTGATTTTTCTGATTTTACATGAAAACGGTACGTTCTACATCGAGTTCTAACAGGAGGAATTTTCCCATAAAATTAGACATCTTTATAGGTATTTCATATTCCATATAGTGAAATTTTAACATATTTCTATATTTCATTTACACGTACCTGTTTAATCAGCTGAAAAGTACTCGGAAAAATACTACGAATGTATTGGCTTATCGAAAATCGATTAAAAAATATTGATGCACTCACATCTCATGCATATAACGTTGCCAATTTTCAAATCATAGTGGCTATAAAAAAATAAAGTACATTATTTTTACCAAACAATCTCATAAAAGCGCGAAAAATAGGAAAATGATGATGAAAAAACTACTTAAATTTTGGTACATTTTTTTCCATTTCCACTATGCCTCATTGCAATGTTATGCATAATATCTGAGATGTAACAATATTTTTAAATTGCTTTTACTCGATAATAATACATCTGATCGTCACGAAACAAGAGTACCTTTTTCCTGTAAAGAGGTGTGAAATTTCATAATCCGGTATTAAATTGTTGGAAAATATGCATACAAAAAATTTTGAGCAATATTCAATGTAGTCCCACCCTGTATTATACACTCCTGATGGAAATTTTGAAATGATTTTATTCACACTGCATTGGACATGGAAAGTTTAGCTCTTGAACCAGATTGCATCTTTTTATCACATGGAGTTTCGGAAATACTCAAGAAATATCATCTTCAGGAGCCCCCTTTCAGGGGGCCGTAGCTTCCTCAGGAGACATTTCTCGAATCATGTTCATTGAAAGTTTTCTTTCTATTTTTGGTCCTCAAAGCCGCTGGTGAAGTTTGGCAGGCTTATTTCGGAACACCCTTTATATCATGATATGTACATACTTCAATGACACATTTCTTTATATAAGGTCGACTAGAAATATGATTTTCTTGTGATTTATCTATATTAAGTGAAAAGAAGGAAGAATATCATTTAAAATAATGGCGTGTGTAACGTCATTCAAAAGCAATCTGTTGACATTCGACATCTCGTATTTTGATTGATTATTGATTAAAAGGCCGTCATCTGGTATGATTGTTTACTAAATAGGAGTAACTCGCCATAAAATAGTTATTTTTGTATCTAGAGCGCGAAATGCTACTTTGGTGATCGAGACCTGATTTTTTTAACGAGGCGTAGCCGAGTTAAAAAAATAGTCGAGATGACCAAAGTATTTCGCGCTCGAGTTGCAAACAACATTTTTTCTACAAACGTCCAAAAATATAGTTCTAATGCTTAGCTTGATATAAAAAATAGTGTTGAACTGGCTTAAAAGGCCTCCCCCTATCCTCCCTAGGTACGCACGATGTTCCACGAACATAATAGGAATTTCCTTTCGTGCGATCCAAGAGATAAAACAAAGTTATTGTTGAACATTCAGAAATAAATGATTTCGTGGATGTTTGCTCGATTAAGAACCATGAAGTTGAGATTTAAATATCTCATATATATTTTACATAACAATGCGCGAAGTAGGTACTTCGCGCACTGTTTTACTTCGCGCATTGTTTTGTGCAAGGTATCATGGTAACGCAGGGAACTGAAAAAAAGTGTCACTTCGCAATTTGTTATCAATGCGCGAACCTTGTCATTTTTTGACGTTTGTAGGAAAATCATATTTTGTATCGAATTTTCTCCATAAGAATGTGTCAATGAAGTACATACATCATGGATAAACAAAGTGTCCCATGACAAAATAAGAAGTAAATCCATCCAAGACAGGGGAAAATAGAAGACAAAATTTCGAACTTCTTGAAATATTATATCAAAATAATTAATATTTTGTTCACATTTTCATTATCAAATTCGTGTTTTCAGACTAAATTACGTAGTTAAAACAAAAACAAAAAAATCCGTCGCATGATAAGTGAAGATTACTTTCTTAGTTCCAACGTAAATTCAAAAAGAATGTCTCATATTTAATTTTTATGCTAGCAGTAAGAACAAATTTCAGGAAAGTGGAAACAGAGATACTACCATCTACCAACTTATTATTGATCCGGCAACGCCGCAACGAAATTGTCCCTTGTCTTCCAGCAGCCCAGTTTCCAATAAACACATCGCTTTGTGACTTTGCTGTTGACCTGTGTGGGCCCATTTTGACTATTCGTTGTTGTGTTGTGTGTCGTGTTTTGTTAAGTGTGAATTAAACGAACGGTGAAAATGGCCACAGAAGTCGAAAATAACGTACCGCCGTCCGAACCCAAAGAAATCAAAGAAGAAACGGCGGCAGAAAGCAAAGCGGAGGAGGCGGCCGGTAAACAAGAAAATGCCGGCGACGCGCCTGTTGTCAAAGAAAAAACACCCGCTCCTCCGAAACCTACTGTACACAAGGCCAATTTTGATAAAGATATCGTTTATTTGTACCAATTTTCACGCACCCCCTTGCTGCCATCGTTGTCGCCCTATTGTTTGAAAGTGGAAACCTGGTTGAGACTGGCTGGCGTCAAATATGAGGTGAGTAATGACATTTTTAAATTTTTATACTCTCGTTTTCGTTTCATTGTTCTATCTAGGTTGGAATATCTGATTATTTTTGCTCACGAACAAAGAATATAGGGCCTTTTGAACTATTTATCTCTGCTATGACGGTTGTCTCGAAATGTCATTCGATTGTCCGCCATAACGTGAGTTTTCAGCATTTTTTTGTTTCCACCAAGTGGTGGGTAACTAGACTGGTCCAAAAGACAATTCTGATTCAAATTGTGATTATGTTTTCACAACTGTGGCTGAAATAAGATGCGCTTTATACTTTTTTGAAATATTTGGTATTAGGATAAGGAGAATATACTTCAACGAAAGTACCAATTCTTGTTGTTCATATTCCAAGGGTGTGTCATCTGTTAGTTATACATGTTGGCTATGAGAAACAAGGGAGTGCTTGACAAATATCGAGACCACGATATCGAGACAAAATAAATATCTATGATTTTATCGAGGATTATATCTGGAATGTCCTCTTTATAAATCATTTAATTGAACATATCCGGAGACATATCCCTATGTTTTGAATACTGGGTGTCCCAAGTTATCGTATATGGGCAATATCTTGCTTATTTGACAAGATAGTTGAAAAATTCAAAAACCTCATTGAATGGCATTGAAGTAGGTACCTTCCTAATGAAATACCTATAAAAGAATCCATTATATTTGACAGTTCTCTGGCAGCTACCAGCCACATTTTATTTTTAAATGCCATCCCCTGTATATTGTCATTGGAAATTACGTGTCACTCAATTTGGAATACAACGATAGGGTATAGGTACTTGGTATTTTTTTATTGATAATAAAAATATCAACATTTTGTGACTTGTTTCAAGTTACTCAATAATTATCCTTATAAAAATGAAATATTGCCTTCGCCGGTTTTTTTTTGTTTCAAGAAGCCGACGCTTCTCATGTCATAGTAATTTTGAACACTTGCTGTGATATTTAGTTCATTTTTTGATTCACATAAAAGCTATTTTAGATGAAATTCATACCATTGAATAATGGATGTTGCTGTTTTTGTTATAATAATAAAAAAATACCAAGCATATACTATCGTTGTATTCCTATAGGATGGCACGCAATTTTGACAATATGAAGGGGATGCCAATCAAAAATGAAAAGTGGGGGATAACTGCCAGAGAACTATCAAATGTGATTTTTTTATGTCATGAGGAAGGTACTTCAATGCCATTCAGTGCAGTTTTTGAATTATTCAATTATCATGTTAAATAAGCGAGAAATTGCCTGTATACGATAACTTGGGACACCCGGTATACTTCTATCTATGGTTATATACCCGATATATCTGATATTAATATGAATTTTCATTTTTAGGCTTTGCAGAACTTTTTATGATGAATGACTTTTTTTCCTGTAGATACCTAATGAAAAAGTAAAAAAGTTTTCCATTTCTTGTCAACCTTTTCAGACATACTGTATAATATAATATCTTGTACCATGTGTGACATAGGGTTGCTGTCGAGGTTGCTGTTGCTAGCTTGAAATATAATCATTAGCGGTCATGGACATTTGGATGTTTTCGTAGGGAAGATATAAATAGATTCATTCTGAAGTCTTGAAATTCTTTGATATACACGAATTCCTTCCTTTAGCGAATAAAAATCAAGTGAAAACACGTTGCCTTCGTTATTTTTGATAGGTAATTACCTCAATGAATCAGTTCGAAAAAAAAAACAAGAATATCTTCAAGTTGAAGCCCTATTGTGTTTTTCGATGAATTTTCAATACAGAAATTACAAATTTCCAAATTCAAAACGTTCACTTCTCAAATAAGTAAAAATCTAGGTCAGAATCGAAAAATTTCTTGTATACAAGGCGAGAGATAGGTATTTGTTATTGTTATGGAAGATAAAAGGACTGGCAGTTCTTTCTCGGAGACGGTATTATTGAATCATTTTTAGGAACTATAGCACAACAAAAGCCATCAACAGTGTATACATATGTGATATATATCCGGGAAAAGAGTTGGTTGATTTAGAAATCGACGATGTGAGAGATTTGGGCGATTCCTTCCTAATTGCGATTAGAAACACCAAAAATAAAATTGACCGAAATTTTGTGATCAAAAATTCAGAAAACAGTGCCATCAGTTTTGTGGCGATATTTCGGAAATATGTGGCATTGCGAAAGACAGGGACAACTCATTCAAAATTTTTTGTTCAATACATCAACATAGAATGTACTACGCGAGTAGTAGGAAAAAACATGTTTGGTACATTTCCACGGCAAATAGCAGCTTTCTTGAAATTAGAAAATGCGACGTCTTATACGGGACATTGTTTTAGACGCACATCTGCGTCTTTGTTAGCTGATTCGGGAGCAACAATAGACGTGCTGAAGAGACATGGAGGATGGAAATCCTCCAACGTGGCCGAGGGATATATTGAATCGTCTATTAAAAATAAACAAAAAATTTCAGATAAAATATTTGGTCAAGTCGCCGATTCGTCCACTATAGTTATGCCACAGTCCGCATTCTCGCTTCCTGTTTCCGCAGGATCTTCGAAACAAACACCAGTTCAATATGAAAAGGACCTATCTGTTACTCGTCAGTTACCTGCTGCATTAACCCAGGAAAGACTGGTCAATATGACGAACTGTCACAATATTAATTTGAATATTAACGTTAATTACCATTCTAATTAATTATATTTTTCAATAAAATATCCCTTAAATTCGTTTGTTTGTGATTTAATCGTTCCGGGAGTTTCGTCAATATTTAATCCCGGAGGGATTAAATGTGACACTTTAGTACCTGTCACAAGGGAGTGAAGTTGTCACTTTAGGCCCGGAAGTACGAAAAAACGTTTAATGAGCCCAGAATCGAAATGAAAATACTAAAAATCACGAATAACAATTCTCCAATTGATACTTCTTTTGTATGACAAATCATGGGAATCATTTAGGGGGCAGTTGTCCCCCTTGATTCTCTGAAAAAAAAAAGATTTTACCATTCTTTTTTTTACACTCCTGAAAAACCCATGTACATCATTTCAAAGGGAAAAAACCGACTTGGATACAGGGTGTTCCATCAAAACATATTTGAGTTTGTGTGATATCTCCAGTTTCATACGCAGAAAAAAACTGAGCACGCCTCTGGATTCTGTGCAAAATTGTTTGTTAGACGTAGTTCTTAGTGCAACAGTTTTAATAACTTCGTAGATATAGAGAAGGTGTCCAAAAAGTATAAATATTTAGAATCGCCCTGTACTTCTGGGAATATCCCTCTTATTGAAAAGTGATTCAGAGTTCTGATACGAAGAACGGAAATTCAATCTATCTCGAGCCCAACTCTTATAAAAACTAGATGAATCATCAGCATCGGGTATCGGGATTTGTTTTCCTTTTGGGCAAAACAGACGAATCATTTAATCATAACCGCCTATTATTAATCATAACCACATCCGAGACCAAGCACATCCAACTCGACATCCAATAAAGCCAGCAAAATATAGATTTTCATCAGAGTTTTCATGACAATGATAGACGATTGACGAAATGCGAATTTAATGTGTAAATGTTATTATTAATTTAATTTACGACGATGCCATTTTGACAAAACTCTCTTTCATTGTAATCATAGTACAAATTATTTTACTCGCTAATTAATACAAACACCATAAATATACAAATATACAGGGTGTCTGTAAAAGGTTGGGACATGGCTCGGATGTGGACTCCTGTGATAAAAACAAGTTGATTTTGGCCAACTTACATGTATCCAAAATCGTCTCGTTGAATTGGTACAAGGCGTTGAATTTTTTTTGGAAAAAAATAATTTTGCTCATAATAAGAGTAGGCTGAGATCGATTTTCATAATTTTTGGCATGACATGTTCTGTGACTGTAAGTCACGTTTTGAGATGTTTTTGTCAATCATCATCAGTGACCTGCAAATGTTTCAAACAACCATGTTGCTGTTCAAATTTGGTGATTACTTTTCAGAGGTCAGACTGGAAGCTTCCAGTTTTTTTTTTTCCAGAAAGATATTCCCTTCAGAAATATTTTTTGTATCGTGTTAATTTTTGATAAGTCTCGAGGTTCATTTGCAAATAAATAATTTCTGATCTGAGGCATCTTCTTTCTTAATTTTTGTGTTTTTGCCAGCTTTAAGAATAGTATATACACCTCAGGACAGAATGCTATTTTTCCCTCGGTGCTTTGTATCTCTCGGGCTTCGCCCTCGAGCTATGGAAAAAATCTTGCATTTCTGTCCCTTGATTTATAATGTACTGTTAGGTCCCTATAACGACACAGTGGAGTAATTGAATGCCAATAATTCATTATCAGTTCACTCGCCCATTCTTCATTTCTAAAGGTTCCTATCGAGATATCGAATTAAAGAGCCAGACAAAGAATATTTCAAGGTCAAGGTGTGTTAAACGGTGTCGGTGTCGAATAATGGCATTGAGATCGTCTGGTAGGTTCAACAGTACATTGACGTTACGACATTTTTTCTCCTAGGATCATAATACCTATTTGATGCATTCTGTGTGCTTGGACAAATGATATTTCTCGGATATTTATTATTTGTCGACGTTTTATTCAATATAAACAAATCAACTCCGGTAGCAATCAGAAGGTGCCAATTGTATGAGGTATATTAAATTGACACAGCCGTTTTGGCACAATCAAACTATTTTTCAACACCAACACGAATTTTAGCACAACCCTTTCACAATTTTCCACCCAAATAAGTTATGGACATGACTCGGGACATGATTCAAACGCTACAGTTTATCAATTTTTTAATAACTTTCGAATGCTGTATGTATCGATAATTTGAATTTGAGCAAATTTGAATGTTTTTAAAAGGGACAAATATGCATTCAATACCTGAAATGCATGACATTTTTTTCATGTAATTCTCAATCGTATTCTTTTAGCAACAATCAACAGATTATGATAATAGATTATATATTTTCCAAAAATAGTACAGTTGTGATGGGAAATATTCAACAGAAAATGTATTATAAGGGCTGAAAGTCGCAATATGATGACTAACGAGTTTTTTCTGTCCATTTTCTGTTGGAATATTTCCCATCACAACTGTACTATTTTTGGAAAATATATAATCTATGGTTGTTGATGTTAAAAGAATTGATTGAGAATGACATGAAAAAATGTACATGAATTTTTGGTATTGAATGCATATTTTTGCCTTTTAAAAACACTCAAAATTCCCCAAATTCAAATTATCGACTGCATCAACACAATTGATAATTAATAACGGCGCTATGGATTTGGGCGATTTTTCCATCCTGTAAAGTTCTTTGATGATTGTTCTCCATTTTTGGCTTCGTTTGAGTAAGAATTGATCTCATGGCAGTCTTTAGAGAAGATATTTGTCCTCCTCGATTAGCTCCTATTCTTGGATTGAAATTTTCTGGTCACGCCACTGGTTTGGGGTCATGCACCGAGATAAAGGTGGAAAATCAGGATTGGTAGGCCAGCGGAAATTGAAAAAGATAATCTCGAATCTTGATATTCTATTTTGATTTGTTGTCCGAACTGATATGCACTTTAAAAACTTTTTAAACTCAGTAAAAGCAAAATGCTCTTGAGTTCCTGACAGTGTTTTATTTTAGTTCTCAAATTCTCAGCTGATAATCGCCAATTCAACAAAGGATTTTTTTCTACTACTATTTTCATTATCAGAACTATCAGAAGTATAACCATTATTGATTATGTCTTCAAATATTAAAAAAAAAAAGAGAAATGTGTGTCAGCTTTCTTTGTAGAATATATCTATCACACACGAAAGATTTGAGCTATTTTTTTTGATAAAATGTGTTCAAATGATGCTATCAGAATTATGGCATATACATTCAATGAATTCAGAGAAACAAAAGTTATTATTTTTTGAAATCGGAAAAAATGTCGGAAGGCTTGCGTGCTTTTTATAAGATCGCCTGTATATAGCTATAATCTGTTGGCCACATTGTGAATATTGTGATTTAGAAAGCGGTTGTACAACAGATGTTCATTGTTATCTCCGGTATTAATTATCATGGTAATTTTTTATCAAGAAACAGTTATGAACGCTATGATGATCAGAAAGATTCAAAATGAGATATTAATGGACTTTTTAGATTTAGGCAGATATTTTTCGTGATCACTATATAATGTGCGAATGAGAGTTCATGGGAAAGACCTGGAAAGGCTGAAGTAGTATATGAGCTATATTATACTCAAAAACTTGAAGAATAGTATACTACCTATAACCTATAGGATATACGAAATTGAAAAAAAATTCTATCTTTACCTCTGGATGTAATATTGAAACCTCATTGAAACACCCAAAAACTCTCGCAAAAAGTGTGTATACACAATTTGACTATGAAGCTGATTTATCCCATAACTTATTCTGATCCAATCTCTAACTAATTAATAACAACAATGTATACAGGGTGTTTCAAAAAAACCTAACACCCTTGCTAGGGAAGGTAGAACATTGCAAAATAAGTTGGGTTTGCTCAGTGAAAAAATGTCGTAACGGCATCCGTTTTCATGATAAAAGGTATTGAAATAGTTATTTATTATACAAGGGAAAAAAGTAGTAGATTTTAGTGTTGTCTCCCGACGCGTAGCGGAGGGAGACAAAAAACCGTGAGCTAAAATCTAATATTTTTCCCGTGTATAATACACTATTTTTTTCTGTGACAGAAGGAAGGATGAATCAATATTGAGAAGATATTACATTATTTCGAAATCTGAAAATTATCGACGTGAAATTTCAAGTTTTTAACAGTAGGGACACCTGCGTTTTATAGGCATCTTTATCATTCTTTTGAAGTAATCAAATATCTGATGTCACTTCTGTCTGTCTAATTCTGTGATTTGATTTTAAAAAATAGCGAATTCATTAGTTGTTTAGTAATATACGAAACCGCGAAGTCGAATGGAAGATAAAAGGACTTGCAGTTCTTTCTCGGAGACGGTATTATTGACTCATTTTTCGGAACTATAGCACAACAAAAGCCATTAACAGAGTATATATATGTGATATATATCCGGGAATAAAGTACTCACTTTTTTCCCACGGGAAAAAAGTAATTTATGAAAAGTGACATTTTATAACCTGCCAACAGAGATGAAATGCCAAACTTTTTTCCCGTCACAGAAAAAAATTTATTTTTTTTACACATTTTTCACGATTATTCCGAAACTACTGGCAACATTGTAATGAATTTTTGTATGGATGTTTCTTGAAATCTGACACATCGCATGAATTTGTTTTTATATCTGACTCCCATAGAGGGCGCTAGTTACACGGTTCGTACCGAGTAGTTTTGAACATAACTTTTTTGGTGTTAGATTTTTCAATCCAAATATGATTATGAACTTGAACATCATTCAATTTTACACCAAAAAGGTACTCCTGGTGAAACTCGATACTATATTCCGTTTTGATGAATCGCTCACAAACTCACTCACTTCTCTGGAACATCCTAGAAAAGTTGGCGATCTGGCTCTATTTTATAGATATTTTCATGGACGATGTTCTTGTGAAATATCAACAATTGTTCCTCCCTTGGCAGTCACCGCGAGATCGAGATCAACCCGTCGAGTTGAGGCTTCGCGCCCCTTCGTGGTCACTTTGGAGACCTGCAGAACATCTGTTTCCAAAGACTCATCCAACGAACAGCGAGGCTCTAGAACAAATTGCCAAGGGAGGTGTTCCCCGAGGCATATAACCTCCAGAAATTTAAGAAGAACACTAATTCCTACCTTATTTCCCTTGGTTCCCACGATGTTCTCTGAACGTTACATCCCTTTTCGTGGGAACCAGAACATTGAGAAAATATATATATATATCCATTTTTTGATGTTCATAATTTATCTGAGAATATTCCTTTTCAAATCTCACTTCCATTCGCCTTTTCCGTATATAAGATTGCATTAGTTGATTGCTGGTGATCATTCGGAAATTGCCATCAAATTGAATCCATTTTCGCTCGTATTCGTTTGTAATAAGTATAATTTCTGGTTTTCCGTTACGATCCCTGATTCGCATTATATTAATTATTCCGGATATGTCTTACTGTTATTACTTATCATTATCATTAGCAGCATAACAATCCGTTCTATCAGTTATAGGTGAAAGTAAATTCCATTGTTGAAGTGATCATATTGTTGCATTGCTCATGGGGGCCGAAATTAGTGAAAAAAGAAAACTGTGTCGACAAAAAATGGAAAGCGGCTTCCGGAAAACTTTGAAGTGAAATTCAATAATGGATATGGATGGTTTCCATCATGACTTACTATTTTTTCATGTCAAATTTCCGAATTTGCTGAATTCAAAAATAAAAATAATGTCATGAGGATTCCCAATCTATACACCCATTTATATCGTAGATGCAACAAGTTGGCTCTGCTCTTGCTCAATTTTAAAAAGTGCCAAATTTCTCACTGAAAACCACCTAGTCTTACGTAAAATATCACGGAGAGTCCGAATCTATACTCATTTTTGTCGTCTATCTAACGAATAACAAAGTTACCGGTGCACCTGTCGATTTTCGAAAATGTAGGTATAACTAAGATGTTTCTTTTCCCGTCAAATTCAAAAAAATCGCGTTTTAGTAATAGTTGATCTAATATAACAGCACAGAACGTGATGCCGTCTCTTTTAACACTATACACTTGGCGCTGTTCAAACGCCCTGTAAGTCATCATTATTATTATTATTATTTAGATAACTCGCTATCAAGTATTTGTCATACTTGTTTTGTTTATTCCTATACATAAACGAAGCATATTGTTTATTTTAGCGTGCGAGTAGATAAATAATTATACGACATTCCAAGGAAAATGAAAGAGGAACTTTTTATACTATTCCTACCCAGTATAACACAAATTATGATTGTATAGCGAATCCGAATAATAAATAACAAAAATATATTTTTTCTACGGCTATAACACAAGATTGCTCTTGTTTTGCTGTGTTCGATACATCAATGAGGTACTTTGTATGTCATCAATTTAATTTCCATTGTGTTATTATTTAAAAAAACTGATCGGCCATGGAATGTCAAATTTCAAGCAATGACAGCTTTGTTTAATAGATGGGCATTACTTGACAGGAAATCAGATGGCTACAAGACGAAGAAATCGAAAATGCCTATGGCTTATGCTGCAAACTTCATTTTCGTAGGAAATCAGTATCATTCCGTGCTCGTTAAACAATATACTATATTGAAAAATCCTCGGACATGTCAATTTCAGTGTTCGGAAATCAATTTTTTTGCATACAAATTTTCAACCACCTGTCAACATCCTAACATAAATTCGGACATGCCATATCCGGAAGATAGCCGAGTAGTCGAAAGATTGAACATTTTTTGGAATTCTTGTCAAAATCATTGGTAATGGTAGGTACTGTTTCACTGTATTAGTTAATTTACCGGCCGATAAATGGTGGTGAATTATAAAAAAATACTATAAAGAGGCAAACATTGAGATTAGATGACGAGATTCAAGAAAAAAAATTCAAAAAGTTGTTTTGAATTCAATTCTATACTCACATACAGAGTTTCATGGTTCAAGAAAATTGGAAATAGCTATTTTTTCGATTCCGTTCAATCTATGATGATACTAAGAGACCAATCTTGTTTTTCCCGAGTTTTTTTCCATGGAACGCCTCCTGCTAAATAACGCCACTGGATGTTGCTACGAATGTAATATGAGTATTTATACAACCCAACAATTTCAACTGAAACGAACTTTATTTATTTTCAAAGAAGGGCTACGACCGGAAATTGAGGCATGCCTCACTTCTCACTTCATAATGTCTGCTAGTGATAATACTCATGCCCTACCTATACCCTATACCCGAGTACCTACTACCACAGATTAACAAACTACTTCGTATTCGTGTCACTATTATTGATGAGCTATAGCCACCAGTGACTCAGTGTCATTGACAATGGCGGATCTACAGAGGGGTAATAATAGGGGTGTGATTACCTCCCTACATACAGATTTTTCAAACATCTGAAGTAATTTCCTTCAATTTTCCATCTCAAATAAGAAGTTTTTTTTTTTTTTTGTAAAAAGAGAATGTTCAATTATCAAAGCATCCCAATTATCAGAATGTTCTGTCTTTTCGTTCTCCAGATACTTCTACTATCCACCGTGGATAACCCTGTCCATGAATGTGTTTATCTCTTTATTAGTTACTAAAATAAAATTAAAAAAAAATTTTTTTTTCCTGTGACGGGAAATAAGTTTGGCATTTCATCTCTGTTGGCAGGTTATAAAATGTCACTTTCCATAAATTACTTTTTTTCCGTGGGAAAAAAGTGAGTACTCTTTTCCCGGATATATATCACATATATATACACTGTTGATGGCTTTTGTTGTGCTATAGTTCCGAAATATGAGTCAATAATACCGTCTCCGATCCGAGGAAGAACTGCAAGTCCTTTTATCTTCCATTCGACTTCGCGGTTACGTATATTACTAAACAACCACCAAATTTGCAATTTTTTGAAATCAAATCATAGAATTAGACTGACAGAAGTGACATCAGATATTTGATTACTTCAAAAGAATGATAAAGATGCCTACAACGCAGGTGTTCCTACTGTTAAAAACTTGAAATTTCACGTCGAAATTTTTCAGATCAAAATAATGTAATGTAATGTATCTTCTCAATATTGATTCGACCTTCCTTCTGTCACAGAAAAAAATAGTGTATTATACACGGGAAAAATATTAGATTTTAGCTCACGGTTTTTTGTCTGCCTCCGCTACTCGTCGGGAGACAGACAACACAACCTGGAGCTAAAATCTACTACTTTTTTCCCTTGTAACTATTAATAAGTATATATCTATCTGTTTTTTTTTTCAATTTTTTGTCAAATAGGCAGTTGTTTCAAAGGTATGAGGAATTCTAATTTTCAATTTGAAGGCATTTGACCTTGAATTAAACCATTAGTTAATTAAATAGTAGATAGTTTATTGGGTAGTTTCCTGATCAATAATGAATTCGATAACCAAATCTCATTCATTGCAGGAGAAATACCGGTTTATTCACGTTATTTGACCCGAAATTATTTTCAAAAGAGCTACTTAGGTTCATCGAACAGGATTTCTTCCAAATTCAATTCATTCAGATACTTTGAATCATAAATATTTTCAATATACGTTCGTAAATGTTTTTGATTGAAAAAAGTATGATTTCGTCGTTATTCGCCTATCGAAGAGTAACGTTGGATACGGTCTATATGGTATCACCGAAAAGCCCATTGGATTAGCTTTCAAATTATGAAATAATATACAGGGTGATCCATTTGAAAAAAATGAGTTTCGGCGATTTGGAAATAGCAAAATTCGGTCCGTATTTCAAAACACCCTGTATATTTTGAGTGAACCCAAATAATGTCTGAGTTTCTACACATACTTTTAGTATCTGTATGCCCAGTTTTGTTCATAAATCTTCGAAAATATAGTTATATATATTTTTCAACATTCATGTTTTCTCGTCAAATTTGATTAAAATATTAATAACTTGACAACGTCGCATCTGATCTTTGAAAACAAAATAGGTTTGTGAAGTCCACATGAGAGAGATTCCGAAAATGAAATAATATACAGGGTGTGCCATTTAAAAAAACGATCGATTCTTTCACCCCGGATTCATGGTGCTGTATACTAGAAAATAATTTTGAAGAGTAGCTTATGAAGTCTCCAATAACTCCCGATGACATTTTTTATCTCTATCAGCCTAGCAGCTATGGTCGGAACGAGCATAAGTGGGCCACCCTGTATATGTACATACGTATAGTTATAACAAACAATTAGAATTTCAAATTATCAAAAATATGTAAGTCTTTCTGGTTGTTTGATTATTCTTCCTGATGAGGAGGTGGGATATTATAGATATTGTCACTAATACCAGAATTTTCTAGAATATCCGTAGTACAGTACCCAAATAATCATCACTATCGCAAAAAAAAACATCATAGTCGAGTCCCCGCTTTTTAAAAGTTCCTCGTTTACACGACGATTTCATATGATATTTCAAAACGTTTACATACTTGTTATGAACGATCACAATATAATATGTTACAGTCAATACACTAGAAGGTTAAATACATTTCTTTTGTAGTAGTCCATACTCGAAAGTGGAGTGGAATAATCACTCGAAGAGTGGATTAAATACATATTATCTGATGATGATTGAAAATTCCTCCAGAATCAGAGATGAAATTGCGGCAAAAACATTTTTCATTATAGTTTTGACTGTAGTAGGTACTTCTACTTCTATTCAACTGCATTTATTTTTAGAAATTGATGATTTATTATCTACTTGATATGCTATTATCGTACTTTGTTGTTGGATTTACTGCGTTTCGAATTTATCATCCTGCCTGTTTCTTAAATTCCAAGTTTCCAACGAAGCACACTAATTTTTTTCGATCAACGCGGTCGCACTAATCGAAATTTATCCGTTGAATTGCATCGCAATTCCTACCGTCAATTAGTAGGAGTTCGATTTCGTCAAGTTTCGCGATGCAATTAGAATAACAAATAGACTCGAATGCATAAACAATTAAACATCCCGTACCGACATTCCTATCAACATCCGTACAATGAGACATTGGCGTACCTGCAAGCAGGGTTGGCATGAATTAATTCATATGAATTAAATCAGTGATTTACTCAGTTTTTTAGACCAGGGTTTGATTGTGCATGGTATTTTTCTGGACCTCTCGAAGGCTTTCGACTGTGTCAATCATGAACTGCTTTTGAGCAAAATGGAAAAAATTGGTATTCGCGGCGTAGCAAATGAATGGTTCAAATCATATCTTACTGGTAGAACACAAAAGGTTATTTTACAAAATGGTAATACTGAGCATTTCTCAGATGAAGCAACAATACACTTAGGAGTGCCCCAGGGCAGTGTACTTGGTCCAATACTGTTCATATTGTATGTCAACGATATGCCGAACCTGGTAGATGATCCTCAAATTTTATTAACCAACTATGCCCACGATACGAATGTACTAATAGCTGAAAAGCAGTACGAGGATTTATGTGAAAAAACAAATGGAATTACTAAAATAATTGCTCACTGGTTTGAAAACAACGCCCTTTTACTGAACACAAACAAAACGAATGCTGTCTTATTTAGACATAGTCGAAATATCAACGATTTTCCCTCACATATCCTCGTAAATGATACAGAGATAACATATAATGCTTATACGAAGTTCCTTGGAATCACAATTGATCAAAATATGAATTGGATAAATCATGTACAACTGTTATGTGGCAAACTGAATAGATCCTGTTACTCTCTCAGGGAGCTAAGAAAAGTTGTTAATAGCGATACTCTACTAACAGCATACTTTGGTCATTTCTACTCATTAATGAGCTATGGAATATTATTTTGGGGGGGTTCACATTATCAAGAGGTTTTTACTGTTCAAAAGAGAGCAACCAGAATATTATGTGGCTTGAAAATTGGTGACTCTTGTAGGGGGCATTTCAGAAACTTAAAACTATTAACATTACCTGCAGTGTATGTACTTGAATGTCTAAATTTTGTCTATAAAAACAAGCACCTGTTCAATAATTATGTTAATGTGAATACTTATATAACTAGAAATAAATACATGTTTTGTTATCCTCCCCATACAACCTCGCTCATGGAAAAAGGATGTCTCTATAAGTGTCTAGAATTATATAATTTATTACCGAACAACATAAAGGAAATTAAAACTTTTTATACTTTTAAGAAATCAATTAAGAAATTATTAGTCACTGCAGAGCCCTATCGATTGGAAGATATAAATCAGATGACATTCATTTAGTTGACATTTTTTTAATGGAGTTGAAAACCTCTGTTACATTGTATTTTTTTTTCCTCGATTTATGCTTGTTTAGGGACCAGTAAATTCTTTTTCAGAATATGGCATGGTTCCGTGGGTTTTATCGGGTTTTCCTGCGGATGCAAAGCAAATGCACCATGCTTCATTCAGCACAATGAAAGTCGCCCCGTTGCGCATTGGCCACATCATACATATTCTGAAAGGTCTTTTCTGTCCTGTCTTACCTGTGTTTTTCTTTTTTTAATGGATTAGGTTCTTCGGAAATTCGACTTGTACCACACACAATTATTATAGTTCTCTGTAATAACATGCTGTTATTGGTACTCAATAAATTCTATTCTATTCTATTCTATTCTAATTCAATTGACTTTTTTCGAAAAAGTCATGAATTCATTCAAATTTTTAAAAATGAGACAAATTGCACTATTACCTTTGATTTGAATTAATTTAAACTGAAAAATTCGATCGTATTTTGGCAAGACTTTGTTATTTCAAGCATGACAGAGATTTTTACTAACAGATATATATACAGTATCAAGTATCATCCATAAAGTCCATAACATATGAGAACAGGTTTATTATCACAGCATCGAATTTTTTTCTCTCGGCGATCCATTATGCATATATCCGATAACTTGAAAATCGATTTCGACACAACATGTCACGTGATCACTGGTATGGTGATAAATAAAAATAATACTATAAAGCGACGAAAAGTGGGGTTAGATAACAAAATATCCATAAACATTTCTTATTGAGTTGCTATTCCACATTCAGTTTCGAGAAATTTTTGGAGGAGAATTGGGAATAGCTATATTTTTTCGAATATTCTTCAATTTTGTTACTATTCTCTTTTTTTTTCTGGCAGTGGTGATGTTGATAATGTACAAGTTGAATAGAATTCAATTTCATGCTCACATATGGAGTTTCCAGCCATTATTTGAGAAAACTGAAAATAGCTATTTTCATTTTTTTCAAATAACTTCATCTTCCCATCTAACCCCACTTTTTGCCATCGTAATTTTTTGAATTTACCGCCATACCAGTGATCAAGTGACATGTGTCAAAATCGACTTTTAAGTAGTCAGACATGCATAATAGATCCCCGAGAAAAAATGTTTCGATATTCTACTAATAAACTTTTTCTCCATGTGTTACGAACTTTATGGATGATACTGGATCTATAATATGTATCTATTATTTTGTATTCTATCATCACTTTCAATTTTGTTTTGAAAAAATGACATGTTATATTATGATGTTATTCTACAAGATTTCTGAAGGGAATAAAAACATAGTTTTTTTGTTTCTTTTTTTCTATTTCGCTTTGGGTAAATGAATTTTTTTTTCAAATGAATTAATTCAAAAAAGTCTGACTTAATTCAAAAAGTCGGACTTTGATGACTTTTTTATAAAAGTCATGACTTATTCCAACCCTGCCTGTAAGTGTTCCGATTCATGGCACTGAATTAAACCGGGTGTATTTAAATAACGCCAAAAAAATTCAAACAAATAACGTTCATATAAACATGTGCCCTAACTTGCTCCGTTTTTGAGATACAGGATGTTGAAGTTGGAAGTATTGATTGTTTTTATTTATAACCCCCATGTTTAAGCTTCCATGGTGCCAAAATTCAGTATGGATGAACACTGAGGAAACCCCAAAATTTCAAAATGATTGGAATTAGGGTTATTGAGTAATCTCAATAGAAGTCTTCAAAACACCTACAATGAAATTTGGAGTCAAATCGAACTTTTATTGTTTCCTCAGAAACTAAGCTATATGCAAAAATGACACAGAGGATAAAAAAGTTGTTATATCAATAGTTCAACCTAATAAAAATATGAAACTCAGAAAACCCGTGGTGTACAATGACATTCACCATAAATATCGATAAATTTACCAACTGTGACGCCACTGGAAATATTATTTCGAATCTAATTGCACCAGAAGAAGCTCCATATTACTATTAACAAAACCATAACGTTTTATTGAAATTGATGAAAAGACAATAAAGTATTGAATGAAAAAACGATTTTTGATAAAAATAGTTATTTATTATACAAGGGTAATAGACGAGCGAATTTCGAGAGCAAAGTCGCTTAGTTTCTGAGATAAAAAAAACTGGCGTAGAACCAGGTAAAACCTGGTCCATTTCTTCAATTAGGTGGTCGTGTACATGAAATCACTTTTTACGACATTTTTTAGTGGTCGTGAACTTTTTAATTTCGAAAAACTCGAAAAAATGGATTAATATGTAAAACATGTTTTTTTACGTCTCCACCGTTA
Source organism: Phaedon cochleariae (assembly GCA_918026855.4). Lineage (NCBI taxonomy): Eukaryota > Metazoa > Arthropoda > Insecta > Coleoptera > Chrysomelidae > Phaedon > Phaedon cochleariae. Next base: position 49,344,524 of record OU896714.1, on the reverse strand, counting down.
TATCTCTCAAAATAATTGTGGTTTTGGGCTGATTTTTTTTTTCAAATTAAAGAAGATTCAATAGCGGTTCTAACCACCTACTTCGTGATTTTGATATATTTTTATTCGATCTGTTGAAATGATAACAAACTTGACATCGATATTTTTGTAGATGTAAATTATAGCAATCGATAAAAAAGTTTATTATTGGAAATTTGTGTATACATTATGCGAACAAAATGGGGAGAATGTATGAAGAAAGTTTTTGGAATGATAATTTTTCATGTATGTATGTATGTATACAGTCAGCGATTTTAACAAAACGGGCTAAAATTGCGCTCGGGCGCGCCCGGCTCTCTTATTACCCGGTTTATGCCTGTCGACTACATAGGTAGCAGATCCGTACGTACGTTATGGTCGGACTTCTGATGGGATAATACCTTTTATTGTTTATATTTCAAAATATCTTTTCCTCCAGAATGATTATTTAATCATTTTTGACCGGAACTAAAAACGTATGCATAAAACAACATTTATTTTTTTAATTATTCCAATAGATTAGGTACATCAAAAGTATTCAAGTTTGTCAATTTCGCCTATATCTTCCTCAGAATCTTCGGACATTATTACAAAAACAACATTTACAATCTTCACAACAATTTAGGCATTCTTTGAAACAACCACATTTTCGACTATCACAATTTTTATCCGAACAAAAGATACTTTATGATTGCCGAACAGAACCAGGAATTGGTTTATCATTCGAAAATATTGAAATCCAAACGTTGTTATTCAAATTCCATCCTGAACCATCTGTATTTATAAGTGGTGTTGCTAAGTTGCTATGTTGCTGCTGAACCATATTCTGAGTTGATACATACACCTAAAATTTTAATAGTC